>QAOC01030312.1:0-10061 GCA_003255005.1 Begonia fuchsioides | reverse complement strand
GAGCCGGCTCGTTTGCCATCACTAGTAGCAATCCAAACTAGTCTCATCAGATTTGGGAATTTGAAAACAAGTGACATAGGCTACCGCTGAATATTATTAATCTTTGCATAATGAACAAATGAATAATTAAATATATGAATATGCCTAGCTTAATAATTTTCACAAAACATTAATTTAACCAAAATAGAGTGAATTTATATCAAACTAAACGAAGTTCTAATCTAAAATTCCAAAAGTGTGGTCTCCAATGAGCCGATATGGAAATAGACAGAGTTTCAGAAATTAATATAATTTAAGAGAATTAGAGGATTGGAGCCATAGACCACAATATAATCCATATAATATTATATTATGTAGTTAAAAGAAGAATTCTCAACATGTAAATCATGATTAGGACTTAAACTTGTCATTCACTCTCCTAATAACTCCTTTTTAACTTATATTTGATGGGTCCTACATTCGTCACCACTAAGTTCGGTATCCTAGGTCGAGTTTCTCACTTTATGGGCCCGCACGGACTTAGCTCAGTTGGTTCAGGAATAATAGATTTAGAACGAGAGCCAAGGTTCGAAGCCTGGCGGTCGTAGTGTGAGAGTTTAATCATCCAATGTGAGGTTGCTCCTTATGGACGACAAGTAGGCCTCCTATCTCTGGACCGCTGAGTCACCGTGATTTATCCCTTCACATGCTGTCGGCCTGAGGTGTGGAGGCCATGGGAGTGAGAGATTTTGCCTTTTGGAAGTAGTATCTCACTTTATGGAATTTGAAGAAATATGATTATATTTCCCACAAAATGCAATTTTGACCTTTAAAATTGTTCCGATGGAGGGTTTCGGTCTTTATCTCAATCATAATGTATGAAACCTATGAATAATATAAAATAATTATCCTTTTAAAAAATTATTTTTATTATAAATGTTATAACGAATTAAAAAATTATAGTAGTGCAAGAAAAGAAGAGATGGACTTGATATTTGATTTTCTCCGCCAATCTTTCACACCTTTAATAAAAACGTTTGGGCGTAATGTGTAAGACTTTAAAACTTTAATTGATCTAACATTAATTTAGATCAATATGCGGAATAATAAATACCTTCAGCCATTGACGATAAACCGGGACAGCCGCTTTCCTTTCTTGAAGAATCGCTTCTAAATCTTAATATTTCTCTATTGATGGTGTAATTTCCGTATGAGAAAATAGGCTTAGGGGACCTTCAATGCCAACCCCTATATATAGACTATTTCCATCAAATAGTATATATGGAGGGTTATGAATGGACAGTTACCACAATCGCCTCTATTGGCGAATAGTTACTTTATTGGCGACTCTTGAAAATTGGACCACAATAATAGCAATATACATAATTCCAAAAGACACGAATAAATTATTAATTTGCCAACATTCTCCCACTTGGTCCGTGTTTTCCATCGATCTTTTATTAAGTAAACACAATACATGAATCATAGCGATATGTCCTCATAATAAAATCAAGTAATATCTTCCATGTATCACAATGCATTATGTTACTTCTTTATTGCCCATAAACTTAATGAATAAACCTTATGTTTATTCTAGGTCCAAACTTTATTGATGTTTCTCATTCTTATATGCGCATATAATCAAAACAACCATGAAAAACATCACAGAGTTTTATTAAATAATCGTTCTAACTACGAAATTACATAAGAGATCCAAGTCCCATATTATGTACATGATCCTTAAACCTTGACGGTGGCATGCCTTTCGTCAAAGGATCTGCTAACATCAATTCAGTGCTAATGTGCTCAATGACCACTGATTTATCCTTCACACGTTCTCTTATGGCTAAGTACTTTATGTCGATGTGTTTGCTTCGACTACCACTTTTATTATTCTTAGCCATAAATACAGCAGCTGAATTGTCGCAGTACAATTTCAACGGCTTAGCTATTGAATCAACAATTCTAAGCCCAACAATAAAACTTTTCATCCATACACCATGCAATGTAGCCTCGAAACACGAAACGAACTCAGCTTCCATAGTGGAAGTTGCAGTTAGTGATTGTTTAGCACTCCTCCATGATACAGCTCTACCAGCTAACATAAAAATGTACCGGATGTTGATTTTGATGAATCAACATAGTCAGCAAAGTCTGAATCAGAATAACCAATCACTTCCAAATCATCAGTTCGTCTGTATATAAGCATGTAATCTTTGGTGCCTTGAAGGTATCTCATCACCTTCTTTGCAGCTATCTAGTGGTCTATGCCTGGATTACTTTGATATCTTCCTAACATTCCAACTGCGAATGCAATGTCAGGTCTTACAAACCTGAGCATACATAAGGCTTCCAACAGCTGAAGCATATGGAATGTTCTTCATTCGCTCTTTCTCAAGATCGTTCTTCGGGTATTGGTTCAAATGGAACCTATCACCCTTCACAATGAGAGCTTTACTTGGTGAACAATCTTTCATTCTGAATCTCTCTAAAACTTTGTTGATATAGGTTTTTTGTGACAGACCCAAAATACCTTGTAATCTGTCTCAATGTATCTTGATTCTTATAACATAGGATGCTTGACCCATATCCTTCATATCAAAGTTTTGAGAAAGAAATTGTTTCACCTCATATAATAATCATTTGTCATTAGTGGCAAGTAGAATATCATCTACATTGATCCATGATATTTTCTTCAAAACCAAAAGAAGAAATAACATCATGAAATTTTAAATACCATTGGCGAGAAGCTTGTTTCAAACCATATATAGATTTCTTAAGCTTGCAAACTAAAGACTCACCTTCACTAGAAGAAAAACCTTCAAGTTGTTTCATATAAACTTCTTCCTCTAGATCTCCATTCAAAAATGCAGTTTTCACATCTATTTGTTGCAACTCGAGGTCAAAATGTGCAACCAATGCTAGAATGATACGAAGAGAATCTTTCTTAGATACTGGAGAAAAAGTCTCCTTGTAGTCGATTCCTTCCTTTTGAGTGAATCATTTAGCTACGAGTCTAGCTTTATATCTCTCAATGTTGCCTAATGAGTCTTTCTTGGTTTTAAAGACCCATTTTCACCCTATGGCTTTTCCACCAACATGCAACTTGACGAGATCCCAAACTTTATTAGAACTCACAGAATCCATCTCATCTTTCATAGCATCATACCATAAGTTTGATTCCTTACAACTCATGGCTTGTGAAAACGTTTCAGGATCATTTTCAGCTCCAATGTTATAATCTGATTCTTGCAAATACACAACATAATCACTAGCAACTGCTGATTTCTTTTCTCTAGTATATCTCCTTATTTTTATTTCAACATTTTCTTGAAAAATATGTTGTTCAACGGGTTGATCAACATTTTCTTTTATTTTCTCAAGAGCTTGATCTACTTGTTATTATCAACAACTTGTGGAACTTCAATGATTGATTGTTCAATACTCATTTGGTATTGAGGAGTATTATTCATAATAATCAATCCATCACCTGATTTATGTGATTCAATATTAATGTAATCTCTTTCAGCACCGATGCACTGAAATTGATCACTCCCACTAATCAAGTGATTCTCAAGAAATTTAGCATTTCTTGATTCCACAATTCTAGTGCTATGAGATTGACAGTAGAATCTATAACCTTTAGACTTCTCAGCATATCCAATGAAATGCCCACTTATAGTCATCGGGTCTAGCTTCTTCTCTTGTGGATTATATATTCTTACTTCAGACGGACAACCCCATATGCGTATATGTTGTAAACTCGGTTTCCAACCCTTAAATAACTCAAATGGCATTTTTGAAACAGCCTTAGTTGGAACTCGATTCAATATATACACAGCCGTCTTAAGAGCCTCAGTCCACAAGAAATCTGGAAGTTTGGAGTTACTACGCATACTCCTCACCATGTCCAGTAATGTTCAGTTTCTTATTTCAGCTACACCATTTTGGTCCGGAGAACCAGGCATAGTATACTGAGCAACTATTCCATGTTCTTGAAGAAACTTCGCAAACGGACTAGGTGCTTGTCCATTCTCAGTGTATTTCCCATAGTATTCTCCACCTCTATCACTTCTCACGATTTTAATTTGCTTACCGCATTATTTTTCTACTTCAGCCTTGAAAACCTTAAAAGCTTCTAATGCTTCATCTTTATGATGAAACAAGTAGATATACATATATCGTGAAAAATCATCTATGAAAGAAATGAAGTATCTAGGACCATATGTGTCTGTAATCGGACTACAAATATCTGTATGTATGATCTCTAATATGTCAGTACTCCTCTTTGCACATTTTTTACTCTTGTTGGTCTGCTTACCCTTAATGCAATCCATACAAGTGTCAAAATCAGTAAAATCTAAAGCACAAAGTACTTTATCATTTACTAATCTTTTAATTCTATTTATGGAGATATGTCCCAATCTTCGGTGCCATAAATTAGAGGAATCTTCATTTGTGAGACATCTTTTATTGCCAGTATAAACATGCATTGCATTATAAGTGGTACTACTTTGTAAATTAAGAGAGAAAAGACCATCAGACAATATACCATTCCCAACAAGATCAGATTTGTAAAATAAACTGAAGTTTACATCTGAAAAGTTCAAGGAATATCCCAACGGTACAAGTCTTGATACAGAAATTAAATTTCTAGAAAAATTAGGAATATAGAATGTCTTTTCTAACTTTAATACAAAACCACTACTTAAAATCAAAGTGCATGTTCCAATTGCTTCCACATGTGAACGCATCTTATTGCCTGTATAGATGCATTGTTCACTTCCCACTAGCTTCTTTAGATTTCTCATACTCTGCAAAGTATTTGAAATATGGATTGTAGAACCCGAATCAATCCACCATGTGTCACAAATAGAATCGATCATATTAGATTCAAAACAAACAAGTGAGATTGATGTACCTTTCTTCTCAAGTCAAGCCTTACGTTTGGTGCAATCTATCTTCATGTGTCCCTTATTTTTACAGAAGAAACATTTGGTTTTCTTTTTTATTCCACCATCTTGGATAGGTATTTGACCTTTCCCCTTAATTTTGGCTCGTCGCTGACCCTTTTGTTGTGTTGCCACATATGCATTTTCACCAATTTTCATAGCTAATCTTTCTTCCTCTTGAATACACATGGTCAATAATTCATTAATAGACCATTTATCCTTATGTGTGTTGTAAGATATTTTGAAAGGACTGTATGCTTGTAGAAGAGTGTTCAAAATGTAGTGCACAAGAAAAGAGTCAGACATGTTAACCTCAAGTGTTTTTAGCTGAGCTGCAATGTCTCTCATTTGCATTATGTGCTCACGCACACCTCTCACTGATGTGAGTCTCAATGATGAAAACTTCATTATTAGGGTGCTTGCTAGTGCCTTATCAGAAGTCGCAAATTGTTGATCAATAGACTTCAGCAATTCTTTGACATTTTTATGCTCACCAATTGATCCTCTTATACCAGCAAAGATCTTAGTCATAATGTACATAATGCTGAGGCGATTAAATCGCTCCCAACAATGCTCACTAAGAACAAGATCTTCCTTACTACTGGTAGGAGTTATAACTGGCTCATCTTTTCTCATAGCATAATCAATGTCCATCAACCCCATCTTGAGGAGAATATTCTCCTTCCAAGATTTATAGTTTTCACCATTCAATTCAGAAATATTACATTTAAAATCGGAGTAATTGCCAATATTTATAGCTACAAAAATAAATAATTACATGCTTATTATTTCTATAAGAGACTAACAACATAAATCATGATTTACCAATCTCCATCATTCTTAAATAATTATGAATCAAGTGACATAAAACTTATCTGTGGGCTAAAATTTTAATTCAATAAGATTCACATAACTTTATGATAAAACTATCAAATGATTTTCATTTTCTTAATACCTGTGGGTAAATTAAAAAATATAATTCGATATCTTTATGATAAAAACGTCAAGGCAGAGGCCTTTTAAGGCTCTGATACCAACTGTAAGACTTTAAAACTTTAATTGATCTAACATTAATTTAGATCAATATGCGGAATAATAAATACCTTCAGTCATTGACGATAAACCGGGACAACCGCTTTCCTTTCTTGAAAAATTGCTTCTAAACCTTAATATTTCTCTATTGATGGTGTAATTTCCGTATGAGAAAATAGGCTTAGGGGACCTTCAATGCCAACCCCTATATATAGACTATTTCCATCAAAGAGTATATATGGAGGGTTATGAATGGACAGTTACCACAATCGCCTCTATTGGCGAATAGTTACTTTATTGGCGACTCTTGAAAATCGGACCACAATAATAGCAATATACATAATTTCAAAAGACACTAATAAATTATTAATTTACCAACATAATGGACAAAAGAAAGTCACATTTGATATAAGATTGTATTTAGACTAACTATTTAAAGTAAGCGATGCCTCCTTAAAATCAACACGATAGACTTACATATATTTTCTCACATTATTATATAGCCATAGTAAATCTAAAAGAGAAAATAATTTAGCCTTCGATAGAAAATTATATTTCGATTTCAATTTTGATTTAGCAAAGATTATCTTTATATAAAAATAGTGGTAAAATATATTTTCAATTTAAGTTAAAATCTTTATTACACCTTTATCTTAAATTTAAAAAACTTGTCACGAAAATCAAATCAATACTATCACATGGCTCAACACTTTGCTCCTACTAAATATGTTATTATTAGTTTTGGAAAAAGTTTTCAAAAGTAAATTTACAAGTTTTTTAATTAATATCAAATAATTAATTATTCAATTATTTTATCTACTAAAAACTAACAAACTTATTACTAAGTGAATTGCATAACTAATTTATGTATTAATTTTTTCCTATTAATCAAAATAATGATAGAAAGTGTGGAAGGAAGGAAGATACGTATAGTTTGAAGCTCTAATAATGTTTATTAAAAAAAATATAAATTCTCTATATCAAGTAATATATTTTTAACTTTTAAGTAATTGTAATAAATATTTATGGTTGTTTCTTTAAAGTATGATGCATATTTACTCAAATAGACCTATTGAGTAAATATACCATTATACTTACTCAATCGCTCTCTCTCAATCGGTTGCTCGTGCTCACTTTCAGCAATTGCTCTCCTCATGTTGAAATCTCGTGGTTGGTTGAGGTAACTGATGTTAATTAGCCTATTAAATCTATTTGCATTGAAACTGCACAATCAGACAATGGACAACAAACCCGATTATGGTTCGGAAGAGGAAGAATCAGAGGGAAAAATTTAGTTTTCCCCTATGATTTTGAAGTTTCAATATGGTTAGAATTAATAAATGTAGTTCTCTGATTTGTTGTTTCAATACAAACTCAATTGATGGGTTAATTCGGTTCCGTCGACCTAGCAAGAGCTTTAACCAGTAAGAGAGCTATTGCTGAAAACAAGCACGAGCATGACAACCGACTGAGCGAGAGCGAGCACGAACGCGAGCTAGCGGCTGAGGGAGAGCAAGCACGAGCAATCGAGTGAGCAATAGCAATTGATTGAGGAGAGAGAGTGTGAGTAAATGTTTGGGTTGAAGTGATTTTGAGAGAGGAGAATCTCATAAGTTGCATGTGTTAAACGTCGTTTTAACGTCAGTGTTCTTATGAATTCCATTGATTTGAGGTTTAAGATGTTCATTGCAAACGTCCAAAAGTTCAGGGTGTAAACTTAGGTTTACCCTAAATTTTATGAAGCATGACACAATGTAAACAATATATTAATTAATTTCAATACTTTTATGAAGCATGACCCTAAATTCTCTCTGACTCTGAAGAGTGAGGTTGATACACTTAAATGCTAAAAAAATGTCAAAAGAGAGGAAATATAATTTAATCCCTTAGATTACATGAACAACTCGGATTACTCTCGGATTACTTGGATAAGGAGCTTCAAAATTACTCTCGGTGGTCAGAATGAGGTGGCACGTGGTCTCGTTCCTCGGTTGTCTGCCAATGGCTCATAAGTACGCGCAGACTTATTCAAAATGGCGACCGAGTTGATCATGATCCGAACATTGTGGGATTTACTCGGGCTATTTTGAAATAAGGTCTTCGGTTGACCTTTGGTTGACAAAAGCGTGGGTGCGCGCGGTCTCATTTGAATTTAAATTGTCGGTTGACCGATGATGGCTCATGGGCACGCGCGGCTCGTTCAAAATGTCGACCGGGGTTGACCTTCTTCCGTGCTTTGCGGGATTTGCTCGAGCCAATTTGAACTAGAGCCTCTAGTTGGTCTTATGTTGTCCGGATGCATGCGCGCGCGGACAATTTTTTAATGGAATTCGTCGTTTGCAGCCGATGGTCCAGAAGCGCGCGCGGTATGTTCAAAATGGAGGCCGGGGTTGACCTTATCTCGAACATCAAGGGATCCGCGCGGGCCATTTGGAATTTAAACTTCAGGATGAACCTAGTTTGACTTAGTGAGGAGATTCACGGCTGAATTTGGACGCAGATCTTTCCGTTTCTGCCGATGGCTCGAAGGAGTGCGCGGTTGATTAAAAAATGGCGACCGAGGTTGACCGTATCTCGGACATCGGGGGATCCGCACGGGCCATTTTGAAATGCGGTTGTCAGACGCTCCTTTGAAGATTCGGGCAGCTTGAACGCGGTCCCTTTTGAATAGAAATCCTTGTTGTTCCACCGGTGGCTCCATGAACGGCTTATGGGTGCGCGCAGATGCTTTCAAAATGTGACCGGCTGAACTTCTTCCGGATATCCAGGGATATGTCCGTGCCATTTTGAATATGTAACTTCATGCACTGCTAGGTGGTCTGGAATAAGTCATGGGCACAGTTAGTTTTGATGTAAAGCCTCGGTTGGTCGTTGATGTGTTGAAGCGTACACCGCAGGTGTCCATGCCTCGGACACCAAAAAATCCTTGTGAGCCAATTCGGACCTCGTCCTTTCCTTGACCAAATAATCAAATTACATAAAGGTTTAAGTAAAGTGGCCGATGAGATTTGGTCAAGGTCTCTTAGTTGACCGAAGGTGGACCGTGGCTTGATCGTGGGTTGACCATGGTTCGGCCGCGGCGTTCCTTCGTGGGCCTTTATGCGTCCTTCTTCTTTGGGTTGTTTTTCCTTCCTTCGGCCACGTCGACGGCCATTTGTCCGCTAGTCATCGATAGGTGGTCGGGGTGTTGATCGTTGGGCGTGTCAGGGTCGGGAATGGTCGGACACCATGTGATCGAGACTTTGGGTCGTTCCCAATCATGCTCAGAAGGTATCTCCGAGATTATGTTTCTTGCAAAATGAGTAACTAAGTTAGTAAAATCTCTAGTGCTCATCGGGGCTAAGTCCGTGATGTGCTCCAGTTGCACATCAGGACCTCTCAACCCATCCCAAATGTGATGGTGCAACCGGTGCAGAAACATATCAAGAAAACACGAGATGTCACTCACAAATATTTAGAAGTTGAGCTTTTCGATCTTTGGGGAATCGATTTCATGAGACCATTCCCATCATCGTTCAAAAATCAGTATATTTTGTTGGCAGTTGATTACGTCTCCAAATGGGTAGAAGCGGTGGCATTACAGAAAAATGATGCCAAGGCTGTTACGGGTTTTCTACATCGAAATATTTTTACTCGATTCGGTACTCCAAAAGCGATCATAAGCGATGGTGGAAGTCATTTTTGCAATAGGCAATTTCAGAGCTTATTAGCTAAATATGGGGTAAAGCATAAAGTGACTACAACTTACCATCCTCAAGCAAATGGACAAACAGAGGTGTCGAATTGTGAGATTAAAAAGATTCTGGAAAAGGTAGTCAACCCCGGAAGGAAGGATTGGGCATCTAAGCTGCCAGATGCGTTGTGGGCATACCGTACAGCATACAAGACACCAATTGGAGCATCTCCTTTCAGACTAGTTTTTGGGAAGGCATGTCATCTCCCAATCGAGCTAATTCACAAGGCTCACTGGGCTGTTGTAAAATTAAATTTAGATGCAGATGCTGCTAGAGAGAAAATGATGCTTCAATTGAATGAGCTGAACGAATTTCGATTAAATGTTTACGAGAATGCTGCAGTCTACAAGGAGAAAGTCAAGAA
>QAOC01030301.1:0-11377 GCA_003255005.1 Begonia fuchsioides | reverse complement strand
TCATTGGTCACTAATTCTAATTGATCCGCTTACTCCACCAGTAGCATCTCCACCTGTAGCATTAGAAGAGAAATCTACAAAATAATGTCAAAGTAATCAAATAATAACACAAAAAATATATATTAACTACTAAAAAAAAGTAAGAGGAATAATAAAAACAGACCTATGTCAAAATCATCTACCTGATCAATAAAATTTTTTGAAAGATGTATTGTCTCACGAATCCAACTTTGAGTGCAAATAAGCGCTTCAACAGTCTTTGTGGAAAAATTACTATGAAATGCATCAAGTATCCATCCGCCACTGTTGAAAGCTGACTCCGAGGGAATTGTGGAAATAGGAATAGCCAATATGTCTCTTGCAATCTTACTTAGAACGAGATGTTTCAATGAATTCACTTTCCACCATTGCAAAATATCTTGATTGTTTGAAAATGATTCCAATCCTTCAGATAAATATTGGTCAACTTCTGTCTTCACATTTGCATAATCTAACTCACTATGACGAGTACAAAACTCCTGAAACAACTTATTGTGACTAATACTAGTAGCTTGTCTTATTGATAAAGATGTCACAACACTTGTGCTACAAAACGATTGTGAGTTTCTAAATCCCAAATTAGTATTGTATTGAAGATACAACCTGTCAATTTGACTAACCAATTTAATTACTATGTTATTATCAACAACTTTCTAAGACAATGTTTCAGAAACTCTAACTTACATCTCGGATCTAAGACAACCGCAACGTACATCAAATAATTAATCTTCTCATAATTTCCCCAGTACTTGTCTAATTTTCCTTGCATTCCGATAGATATTTTCTTCAACAATGGATTGTCACTCGCAGCATACTCCATGATAAGAATTTTCAAATTGCTTACTTCACTAATATACAAATTGGAAGTAACGTGCAAAGAAGCTGAAACAGTCACAGTTATATCATAAAAAAAATTTAGAAACTTAACAAGTTCTCTAATAAATGCTCAATCTATTGTAGTGGGAGGTGTATCCACAACAAAATTACAAACATAATTACTGTCATCTTCTTGCAACTTGTCAAAAGCTTTCTCAAATTTCTCTGCCGCTGCTAACATTAAATAAGTAGAATTTCATCTTGTAGCAACATCAAGAGAAACACTACTTTGCATGTGATTTTAACATTTTCAACACATTTCTTAAAAGTTTGTAACCGTGCAGGTGAAGATCGAACATACTTAACAGCTCTACGTACTCTAGAAATAGCATCTTGATGTTCTTTCAATCCATCACATACAATCAAGTTCAATATCTGTGCAAAACATCGCATATGCATAAACTCACCATTTAAAACCAAATCATTCCAATTGCGAATACTTTTTGTCAAATACGAGATAGCAACATCATTTGACAAAACATTACCAACTGTAATAGTCAACACCTTGTCAATTCCACAGTCAAACAAACATTGTTCAATTTCTCTACCAATAGTCTCACCTTTATGATTTGAAATCGAACAAAAATTCAAAATCTTCTTCTGCATGATCCAATCACTATCAATATAATGAGCAGTTAAAATCATGTAACTTAAATTTTGAATAGAAGTCCATGTATCAGTAGTTAAACACAATCGTTGAGATGTTGTACTAAAATACTCTTTCAATTGCAAATGTTCTTTTTCATATAAACTAAAAACATCACGAGTAACCGTAGATCTAGATGGTATTACAAACTTGGGTTGAACATATTTAGAATATGCTCTAAAACCCACACTTTCAACAAAGTTAAACGGTAACTCATCAATAATTATCATCTTCGCAAGTAGTAGTCGACAAGTATTACTAAAACATGCAAGTTGTTGTTGTGTATTTGTCATATTCTGAAATCCCAAAGTTGTTTGCTTCATACCTAGATTTGCTAATAATTTTGTACAAATCCTAATGTGCTTCTTCAAACTAGATGTCTCATTTTTCAATGTATCACATGCATATGATTTGCCACAATGATTACATTTGGCTCTATTACTGGTTATGCCATCATTTTAAATAGAGTAAAATGCTTCCAAACAATTGATTTTTTAGTCATTTCTTTACGGTCAGTGGATGTAATAGAAACCAGACTCTCTATAGCCAAATCAGTTTTCATCCTATAACATGAGTAAATAACAACATTTTAGACAAATCTATAGCCAATAAACAAAAAACTAGAGCTAAGAATTTTTCATAAACGCACATCAACAGAACATTAACAATACAAAAATCATACATCGAAAAACAAAACAGTATCAATACAACACTCTTAAACAATATATTATTTTTATCTTAATTACGATACATTATTTTTTTACCTACGATTTTGATTACGATATTTTATACCAAAAGACCTGAACTATACCATGAATCACGAAATTGGACAAAGATTATGTAAGATCAAAAAGTCAAAGCAGAAAAATGGAAAATGAAAGAATATAATTTTTGGATAAGTCGCCGCGAACATGAGAGCCGAGAGGGATGAGTCGTCGAGAGGGATGAGTCACTGAGAGCCGAGCGCCGAGAGGGATGAGTCGCCGGTGGGAGATGGAAGGAGGCAAGGCCGAGGCGGCAAACGCTAACCTGGAAGTCGAACCTGGAAGATGAAGACGTACTAGGAACTAGGGTTTCAACATATTAAAAAATAAAAAAATAATGACTTATTTTTATTTTAATGGTCTGGTCCGATTTTATGACATTAAAACCAAACCCGGACCAAGATTAATCGGTTTCTTACTATAAGGACCAGAACCAGACCATGAGAACTCTAGAACCAACCAGAATCGGACCAAATGTATCGGTTCTGGTTTGGTTCTCTGGTCCGGATCGGTTCTGGACATCCCTAATAAAAACTGTAATATTTAAGAAAAAAAAGATTATTTACCAAATTGTCATAATGGTAATTTGGTAATTTTACAAACTAAAAGTTAAAAACCGTTTTCATTTTCTTTTTTGCTCTCCCTCTCTTCTCTCTCTCTAGCAGCCGCCTCCCTCTTTCTCCTGAAACCAACAAAACTCAAATCTAAATTTGTGAGTTTTTGTTCTATTCTAGCCCCAAAATCTTCATTTCTCTCTTCTTCTCTACATTTTGATGTGCGAAAATCGTACTTTGACCCTCGACGTCGAAATCGAGTTTTTCAATCTCGGATTTTGGCGTGTTCCGAGTGGTTTCGGCTCGGATCTACCTTAAAATGGTTAGATCTAAGAGTTTCACACCTAGATTAGTGGGTGACGAAGCTTTATTTTCAGAAACCGCGAGTTTTATCAAAAACCACCTCGGGTTTTCGACTTCCAGCGACGTTCTGGTGCGTTTTCGTTGTTGAAAATACTCATTTAACATTTATTGGTGTATTTCTTTCAATATTTGTAAGAGCAACCGTGTACGGTGGCCAGAAATAGCCTGACAGCGGAGCCGTCAGACAGGCGGCGGTGGTCGACCGAACGGGTCGAATCCACTGACCCGACCTAATGGGTCGAATGTACTGGGCTGACCCAGTGGAATTAATTCATTGGGCCGACCCATTGGGCAACCCAGTGGGCTAACCTGTTGAGAAAATCAATGGGTCAACTTAGTGAGTATGACCCGGCCTGATTGACTGGTCAACCACTCAACGATTGTCTAGAAAAAAATAATAAAATAAAAATAAAAATAAATAAATAAACAAAAATAAAATAAAATAAAATAAATTAAAAAATGATAAAAAAATAAAAATAAAAATATATAATTAATTAAATTAAATTAAAAAATAATTAAATCAAATTAATTTAATTTAATTTGTTTTAATTAAAATAGAATTAAATTCAATTCAATTTAATTAAAATAGAATTAAATTAATTGAATTGAATTTGATTTGATTTAATTAAAATAGAATTAAATTAAATTCAATTAAATTGAAATAAAATTAGATTAAATGAAATTAAATTAAATTAGATTAAATAAAATATAATTTTATTTTACATTACATGTAAATTAATTTCTATGTATTATTGCAGGATTCTCTAATTCAACCTAAATCGAGATTTAATCTTATCGATTTCAACCTAACTTTTACAATAAATTAAAAGGTAGGGTTTTTATATTAATATTATTTTGAAATATTTAATTGCATTTATATTATGATTATTATTGTTACAATTTATTGTTATTGAACATATGCATATGTATTGCACATTCATCATTGAGCATGAGTGAGTTATCGTGCACAAATGGTTAATAGGGACTGCGAAGCGTGCCCTTGGATTTCGAATCCTTAAACTGGATCCGGATTTTTATTGTTGTCACCACCTTAGAGTGGATGTATACACATCATTTGCATTGCATCTCATTGTGCATTTACATTATGGCTGTCACCACCTTATAGTGGATGCATATACATCAATTACATTGCACTTCAAGGTGCATTTACATATTTATGGATTGTTTAAAATCTTGTTTATACATATTTTTACATAATGTTATTTACTTATGATTTAATAATAATAAAAAAATGAAATCCCTACTGAGTGTAGTTACTCACCCATTTTGCTACAAACTTTGTTTTCAAGATCATTCCCGAATAATGTCCAGTAAGGCTTATATTAGAGTTTAAATTCTCCAATTGTATTTGTAAGAATTTGAATGGTGTATTATTTTAAATTGTAAAAATTTTCGTGTATATTATTGGATTGAAACATTTTATGTATGTTATCCGACTATTTAGATTAAATGTTTGGGCTTGCATGAAATTTTAAGACTTTCGCTGTTTGATTTCAATTGAATACCCGAGCCTCGAGCTCAGTGGTCGGGTTCCCTCGGGAATCGGGTCGTTGGGCCCACCGTCTGTGTAGGCCCGGTTTTGGGTCGTGACAGAAAAAGTGGTATCAGAGCCCAATATCCAAATTGAGTTAGATTTATTAAATGTTGGATAACATAATTTGATTAATATATTATTTAATTTCTTGAGTAATTATTTTGACTAAAATTTTTTAAAACTTCAGGAGATGGCTGATTCTACTAATCATATGAGTGAGCCTCAACCCATGGACCATTTAGCTGCTATTAGGAGTGCATTGGAAAATTCGGCACTGCGGGATGTGACACTCGACCCACATACTAGGCAGCTAAAGTATTTTAACCAAATGAGTCATATGAACACACAATCTTTCAACGGGTTGGATGATTCTGGAGAAGCTGAGGAATACTTATTTTAATGGAGAAAAATATGAATGTTCTCCATGTACCTGCAAAATTTTGGGTACCTTTAGTCACTTATTATTTTGCGGGTATTGCTGAGAGGTGGTAGCAGTCTATTAAAGCTGATTATCAGAATGAGTTTATGCAATGGGACAAGTTTGAAGCCTTATTTATTGATCAGTTTTGTAATGTGGAGCATCGCCAAGAGATGAAATCTGCTTTTTACGAATTGGAGCTGGGCGATATGATAGTTTAGGAGTATACTCGTAAGTTATATTTCTGGATTGTCTATGGAAGATAAGATTGTGAGGTTTATAGTGGGGCTCAAACCGAGAATTAAATTGTGGTTAGCTGCCTTGAGCTTCACTTCTCTACCACTTTTTGTGGCTTCGGCTAAGCGGGTAGAAGCCGATCAAACGGAAAAATTTGCTGCAAGTAAAAAAAAGAAGATATAGGGCAGAAAAGTAGTGGAAAAATTATGAAGAAATATATTAATAAAGGCCAAAGTAGTAGAAGCAGTTCCTCTAATGGCTCTTATTCGGGTAAGCCTGGAAGCAATTATACTTATTATACATGTGGGAAAAAGGGTCACTGGAGGAAAGATTGCTANCAAAAACGAGCCGAGCTTAAACGAACCGAACAATTCGAGCGTAATGAGAAATTTGAAAAATAATCATTATAAAATTTAAAAAATTACATAGCATTTATTGAAAAATTACATAACATTGTACCAAAATAATATATTGTGCATCAATATTCAATGCTCAATACATATGTAAACTTTATAAAAAATTTAGTTGTCAAATTCCAAATTTTTGAATTCTTCCTCGAGTTCATCATCTCGTTGTTGCTCTCTCGTAACGGCATCGCTCCAATCCTTCATGCATATGAGTGCTTCCACGAGATCCGGTGCAAGCACCTTCTCGCAATCTTTCATGCGAATATAAAAAAATTAGTGTTACCACTAGCCTATAATTGTAATTGTCTTTTATCGGGCGTTTGCTCGTGTGCGTGACAATGTTGATAATGTCTACGAATCGTACTAGTCGTCGATTCGTAAGCATAATTTTTGGCACAATACTTACATTGTGCCCGATTTTCTAATTTTCCCACGACATTCATTTCAAAAATTTTAAAATGCTTCCAAACATCGGACGTTTTATTTTTTTTGGACGGGGAAGTGATGACGTGGATGCTTGTGCAGATGTTTGTCCAATTGAAAATGCCGGATTATTTGTGCCAATTTCTTGAATATCATCATCGAAATTGGTAACATATTCTACGCTTCTTGGATCCATCTCGACAAAAAATAATAAATAAATTGATACCGTTCACAAATTACTCGGATCGATATTGACTTGGACGTGGCAATAAATCTTTAATTCCACAAATACGAGTTCTGAAAAAAAAATTAGAAAAACATTAGTTCGACGTTAATAGTAAATTTGACGATTAATTAACTATATATTACCGATAAAACATACCTCGATGAGTAATTTGTTAATGCTTGAATAAATCGTCAACACACGCGAAAGTAGTTCCGAGAATTGGAATTGAGAGCTTGAGAGAATTCAAGAAAATTTTTGGTAAATTTTAACACCCAAATCAACTCTATTTATACAAAAAAAATCAAATATACCCATTTTTTTTCTCCCCTCCCGATTTACAACGGTCATCAGACCGTTGCAAGCAGCCCACGTTGGCTGCTCTGCTGGCGAGAGAGAGAGAGAGAGAGAGACTACCAAGAAGCAGCCCTCGAACTCTCTCTCTCCCTCCCTCCCTCTTTCTCGTCGACGCCTCGACAAGGCGACGAAGACGAGGTGACGACGAAGACGAGGCGACGGCAAAGACGAGGCGACGGCAAAGACGACAACGAAGACTAGGCGACGAGCGAGAGGCGACGGCGAAGACGAGGCGACGAGGCGATGAGGAAGAGGCGACGACGAAGACGAGGCAACGAGCGAGAGGCGATGGCGAAGACGAGGCGACGAGCGAGAGGCGACGACAATCGAGAGGCGACGGCGAAGAAGAGGCGACTGCCGAGAGGCGACGACCGAGCGTCAGCGACGACGAGACGGACGGCGACGAGCGGCGATGAGGCGACCAGATCTGGCGACGACGATGGACAGCGAGGCGAGGTGACGACGACGGACGGCCTGACTAGGCGCGACGTCGAGCCTCGTCGGGCTCGCGAGCCTCTTTCGGCGAGCTCGGCTCGGGCTCGAGCGAGCCAGGCTCGGTACTGTTCTGGTCCGAGCCTTGCTTGGCTCGACAAAAATACGAGCCGGCCGAGCTAGCTGGCGAGCCAGCTCACTCGTTTGCCGGCTCTACTCATAATCCTATGTTATGATAGCAGACTTGGACTTATTGATTGTTAAAGATTTTCTCGATGTTTTTCCTGATGATTTGCCAGGATTACTGCCAAATCGTGAAATTGAATTTGGTATAAATCTTGTGCCCGAAACAACTCAAATTTTGATTCCTCCATATCGTATGGCTCCTGCTGAATTAAAAGAACTAAGAATTCAATTGGAGGACTTGCTACAAAAAGATTTTAGTCGGAATAGTAGTTCTTCTTGGGGTGCACCAGTACTTTTTGTCAAGAAAAGTGATGGTTCTCTCCGCTTATGCATCGATTATCGAAAGTTGAATCAAGCCACCATTAAGAATAAATATCTATTTACAAGAATTGATGATCTTTTTGACCAATTAGATGGTTGTGAATATTTTTCCAAGATTGATTTAAAGTCTGGGTACCATCATGTGAAGATAAAAGAAAATGATATTTCTAAAATAGCCTTCAGAACTCGCTATGGCACTTTGAATTCACGGTCTTACCGTTTGGTTTGACCAATGCACTTGCAATATTTATGGATTTAATGAATCAGGTGATTCAGCCATACCTTGATAAATTTGTTGTGATTTTCATCGATGATATTTTAATTTATTCAAAGTCACAGGAAGAGCACATGAGACATTTGGAAATAGTGTTGGAAACCTTGCGTGAACACCAATTATATGCCAAATTACCCAAGTGTGAATTTTGGAAAAATGAACATTTCGAATTTTGGGAGATATCATTTCTCGTGTTGGGATATCTGTTGACCTTGAGAAAATTGAAGCGGTGGTGAAATGGAAACTGCCTAAGAACGTTTTTGAAGTTCGAAGTTTTCTTGGGTTGGCTCGCTCTTATCGTCTTTTTGTAAAAAAAAATTCTTCTAAAGCTAGGTCATTAACTCAACTCACCAAGAATGAGGTGAAATTCATTTGGAGTAACGAGTGTCAGATGACTTTTGATGAATTGAAAGAGCACTTGACTTCAGCTCCTATTCTTACAGTACATAATGAAGATTTACTGTATAATGTATATATTGATGCATCAGGAATCAGTTTGGGATGTGTACTTATGCAACATGGCAAAGTCATTGCTTATGCCTCTCGACAATTAAAGGCTCATGAGCAGAATTACCATGTGCATGATTTGGAATTAGCTACCATAGTTTTTGCTCTCAAGATTTGGCGGAGTTATTTGTATGGTGCTAAATTTGAAGTCTTTTCAGACCATAAAAGTTTAAAATATTTATTTAGTCAGCATGACTTGAATCTTCGTCAGAGACGTTGGATGAAATTTATCGGAGATTATGATTTCTCTTTGGAGTATCATCCTGGGAAAGCAAATGTAGTAGCCGATGCCCTTAGTCGCTACCCTCGAGGTTCTCTTTCGTGCCTCATTCTAGAGGATTGGAAGAGATGTTTAACTCTTGAAGATTTTGAGTTTCAACTCCATGATTATGGGCATTCTGCTAGGTTATTCAATGTGGTAGCTACTCTTAGTCTTCTGCAGCGTGTGAAAGGGATGCAGAAATTAGATGACGAATTAACAGAAAAATTTGATCAAATACAAGCTGGTGAAGAATTTAATGATTGGAGTATTGAGCAAGATAATTGCTTATACTTCAAGAGTCGTATTGTAGTACCGAATGATTCTGATTTAAGACAGTTTATTCTTTCTGAACACCACAAGTCCAGATTTGCCATACATCCTGGGTCTACCAAAATGTATCAAGATTTGAAGTGCCAGTATTGGTGGCATGGTATGAAACATGATGTGATTGAGTTTGTTTCAAGGTGTTTGACGTGTGAACAAGTAAAGGCTGAACATCAGAGACCTGCTGGTTTATTGTAGCCTCTGCCTATTCTAGAGTGGAAGTGGGATATGATTGCCATGGATTTTGTGTCTGGACTTCCTAATACACCTAAACAGCTTGATGTTATTTGAGTCATAGTTGATCGATTGACTAAGGTCTCTCATTTTATTCCAGTGAGAATGGACTTTTCAACATCTAAATTCAGTAGGCTATATGTCGACAATATTGTTCGATTGCATGGAGTTCCTTCTAGCATCGTGTCGGATCGAGATCCAAAGTTTACTTCTAAATTTTGGAAAGCATTTCAACGAACTTTGGGTACCGAATTACATTTCAACACAGCACATCATCCTCAGTTCGACAGTCAATCGGAGAGAACTATTCAAATTCTTGAAGACATGTTGCGATCTTGTATTTTGGATTTTGGTAATAACTGGATTAACCATTTGCCATTGATGGAATTTGTTTATAATAACAGCTATCATGCGAGTATAGGAATTTCTCCTTACGAAGCTTTGTATGGTAGACCATGCAGATCTCCTCTTTGTTGGGCTGAACCTGAAGAGCGTGCATCTCTTGGTCCCAAAATAATCCAGGAAACTACAGATAAAGTTCAGACCATTAAGGAAAGACTAAGAACTATTCAAAGTCGCCAAAATAGTTATGCAAATTTGTTGAGGCGCGAAGTAGAATTCAATGTTGAAGATTTTGTATTTTTGAAAATCAGACCAAGGAAAGACGTCAACCGATTCAGAGTCAAAGGGAAGTTAGCTCCGAAATATATTGAGCCTTTTTAGAATTATAGAAGCGCATTGGCCCTTTGGCTTATCGTTTGTAGTTGCCACATGAGTTGAGGTATGTACATAATGTTTTCTACGTGTCTATGCTGAGAAAGTATGTGGCTGATCCTGACCACATTATTTCGTGGCCCGAGATTCCTATTCAACCTCATGTGTCATACGAGGAAGTACCTGAAAGAATTTTGGGACGCGATGTCAAAGTCCTACGCCGTCGAGATATTCCAGTGGTTCGTGTTCAGTGGAGGAATCATTCTAAAAGAGAATCAACGTGGGAGACATAATCTGAAATGATTGCGAAATACCTTCATTTGTTTCAGGGGATTTTTGAGGTTATACTAAATTTCGGGGACGAAATTTCGTAAGGGTGGAAGATTGTAATATTTAAGGAAAAAAAGATTATTTACCAAATTGCCATCATGCAATTTGATAATTTCACAAACTAAAATTTAAAACGGGTTTTCCTCTTCTTTCTCTTCATCCCTCTCTTCTCTCTCTCTAGCAGCCGCCTCCCTCTTTCTCCCGAAACCAACAAAACTCCGATCTAAATTTGTGAGTTTTCGTTCGTTTACGTTCGATTCTAGCCCTAAAATCTTTGTCTCCCTCTTCTTCTCTACATTTTGACGTGCAAAAATCGTACTTTGACCATTGACGTCGAAATCGAGTTTTTCAATCTCGGATTTCGGCGTGTTTCGAGCGGTTCTGGCTCGGATCTACCTTCAAAGGGTTAGATCTAAGAGTTTCGCACCTAAATTAGTGTGTGACGAAGCTTTAATTCCAGAAACCGTGAGTTTTATCAAAAACCACATCGAGTTTTCGACTTTCGGCGACGTTCCGGTGAGTTTTCGTAGTTGAAAATACTCATTTAACGTTTATTGGTGTATTTCTGTCAATATTTGTAAGTTTGGTTAAATTTGGAGGCAAAATTGTCTCGGGAGCCACCATGTACTGTGGCCGAAAATCGCCTGACGGCGAAGCCGTCAGACAGGCGGCGTTGGTCGCCCCAACGGGTCGAATCTACTGACCCGACCTAATAGGTCGAATCTACTAGGCTGACCTAATGAAATTAATTCATTGGGCCGACTCATTGTGCAACCTAGTGGGCTGACCTATTGAGAAGACCAATGGGTCAACCCGATACCTAGTGAGTATGACCCGGCCTTATTGACTGGACAACAACTCAACGATTGACCAAAAAAAATAAAAATAAAAATAAAATAAAATAAAAATAAACTAAAATAAAAAATGATAA
>QAOC01030293.1:0-12591 GCA_003255005.1 Begonia fuchsioides | reverse complement strand
TGGCGTTTTCTGTTTCGGCCCTACTTCGGGTCGTGACAATCTCCATCTGGTTTTCAATCGCGACAGTAAATTAACAATGTTCGCATGGCAATAATCAAACAAAGTTCAAATCATCAAAAGAGAAATGCTTTCCGAGATAATGCTGGCGCTGAAAGCAAAAGATGGAATCTTGAAAAAAGAAAAGCTACTTGATAGTGGATGGAGGCTCCTGTTTTCTTCCATAATTGATTCCAGCTCCAGAAGACAACGAATTTTATGGGAACCCTTTCAGAAAACAAGGGCCCCTTTCTCTAGATTTCAGGCCTTGTGCGCTCAACTGAGAACCACTTCTCTTCCGGTGGAAATTGGAATGCAGGCTGGCTGCCCACTTTTTCTTTCTTTTTTGTCTGAATCATTGTTACCTTCCCAAGACAAGAGTTTCAGACTTCGTAGCCTTGGTATTCTGTTTTCCCATCTCCACATATCTCTCCACCTCTGCACCGATCATGGAAGCCGTTGCTGGTTTCGTTGTCGAGGCCGCCCTGTCGGCTGCTTTCGACGCCCTCTTTGGCAAACTTTCCTCCCAAGATGTTCTCAAGTATGCACGCAGAAACAGTGTCGAATCTGAGATCAAACAGTGGAGTAAGTTGCTCAGAAAAATCAAATACGTCCTGGACGATGCCGAAGAACGGCAGATGGGTGACGGGCCGATCAAAATCTGGCTCCACGAGCTCACAGACCTGGCCTATGACGTGGAGGACATCTTGGACGAGTTTTCTACTGAAGTACTGCGCCAAAAGGGCACGGCGGAGAATGAAGGCTCGACGAGCAAGGTACGCAGACTCATCCACACTACATGTTCTTGTTTCAGTCCTCGTGAAATCAGGTTTAATGTGTCCTTGGGCTCCAAAATGAAAGCGATCACTCAGAGGTTCGAAGCGATTACCAGAGAAAAAGAATCTCTGGGGTTGAAAGAGAGGGCCAGTGAAGGGTCGAAAGGAGTCGTGAGGGAGAGATTAGAAACTACTTGTCTCGTCAAAGAATCCCAAGTATATGGTCGGGAAAACGACAAGCAAACCCTGGTCAATGAGTTACTGAGTGGTGATTCTAATGGAAACAAGCCAGTTTCTGTGGTGGCCATAGTGGGTATGGGTGGATTGGGAAAGACGACGCTTGCTCAACTCGTCTACAACGACGACAAGGTCAGCGCCAGCTTCGATATGAAGGCCTGGGTTTGCGTCTCGGATGAATTCGACGTTTTTAAGATCACAAAAAAAATCATCGAAAGCTTCACTTCAAGCACTTGTGATGCGAAAGATCTAAATAATGCTCAGAAGAAGTTAAAAGATGTGCTCCATGGCAACAAGTTTCTACTCATCCTCGACGACGTGTGGAACGAGGACTACATGAACTGGGATGCTCTGAGTCAGCCTTTTGATGCCGGCAAGCTCGGTAGCAAAGTGTTGATAACTACTAGAAATGAAAATGTTGCATCCACCTCAGGCGCCGGGTTCGTGCAGCGATTGAGGAAATTAGAACGGGAACAGTGTTTGTCGGTGTTAGCTCAACATGCATTTGGGGTTGCTACTTTCAGTGGGCATCCAACGTTACAACAAGTAGGGGAGGAGATAGCAAAGAAATGCGATGGCCTGCCATTGGCGGCCAAGGCCATTGGAGGGCTATTGCGTGGAAAACTCAATCCCAGAGAGTGGGAGACAATACTTGCTAGTAATATGTGGTCTCTAAAATGCCCTGTTCTTCCTGCTCTAAGAGTGAGCTACAATTATCTCCCGTCCCATTTAAAACGATGTTTTGCTTACTGTGCCATGTTCCCAAAAGATTATGAATTTGACAAGGATGAGTTGATTTTGTGGTGGATGGCCGAGGGACTTTTAGAGCAATCAAAAATTGTGCTTTCCAACTTTACGAAAGTAGGCGATGAATATTTCGAAGACTTATTGTCAAGGTCATTCTTTCAACGAAAGACACTTGAAAGCTCTAAATTCGTTATGCACGACCTCATAAATGATCTTGCCATCTGGGTTAGTAGGGGAATGAGCCTTCATTTGGACAGCTATGAAGGGAGTCAAGACGATATCAAGTTAGAAAACCTTCGCCATCTTTCATTTGCAAGTCGTTACTTTGAATTTTTAAAAAGATTTGAGAAATTCTTAGTATCTGTGAGATTGAGATCATTCATAGTCTTCCGTGACAATACTATGATTACTTTTATAAGTAGTGATATTTTGGATAGATTGATACCAAAGATGAGATGCTTAAAGTTACTTTGTTTGAGTGGTTATGCCATAAAAGAACTACCCGACTCGATTTCCAATCTCAAACAATTACGTCATCTTGATATGTCTTCCACACACATACAACTCTTGCCCGAATCAATATGTGGTCTTTTGAATTTGCAAGTTTTGAAGTTGAGGCAGTGTAGCAGACTTATTGAGCTGCCCCGAGAAATGAGGAAGCTCATTAATCTCCGAGTTTTAGATATTAGGGACACAAACATATTGAAGGTGATGCCTTTAAGGATTGGACATCTCGAGAATCTTCAAATCCTGTCAAAATTCATTGTTGGAGAGAAGCATGAGTTGAGATTGAATGAACTCAAAGGTCTCCCGCACTTACGGGGAGAGCTTTCTATATGGGGATTGGAGAAAGTGGTGGAAGTTCAAGAGGCAAGAGATGCTAATTTGAAAGGCAAGGAGGGGCTTGTTTCGATCGAGTTCAAATGGGGGGAAGATACAAATGAAAGGCAAATTCAAATACTTGATGAGCTGCAGCCTTGCAATAGTCTAAAAAGTCTGAAAATTGAAGGCTACAATGGGAAGTCCTTCCCCAAATGGGTTGGGGATTTCCGGTTTGCTCATTTGGAGACACTTTCTCTTCGTGATTGCAAGAGTACGAGTTCATTACCGTCGCTCGGAGGATTGGTGTCGCTCAAAAAGCTTGAAATAAGTGGCATGCATGGGGTGACAAAGTTGGGAAAAGAATTCTATGGAATTACGTCAAATTCTAACCTGACATTGGAAACCTTAGTTCTTGAAGAGATGAATGGATTGGAAGAATGGTGTTCGTGTTTTGGGAACGAGGAGGAAGCTGAAGTTATATTTCCTCGATTACAAAAGATGGAAATAATCGATTGTCCTGTGTTGGTAGGAAAATTACCCAACAATCTTCCTTTGCTTGAAGAACTAATAATAAGGAGATGTCCAAATTTGAGAAATTCAAAGTGCAGACATCCTTCGCTTCGGGAGCTTTGCATCGAAGACTGTAGCGAGGCAGCAGTGAAGACTTTGGGAGACCTAACCTCGCTGAGGCTCCTACGATTGAAAAATATTCGAGAAATGATTTACGTGGAGGATGAGGTGTTGAGCATGTTGGGAGAGCTTCGAGTGTTGGAGATTGAGGAATGCGAAGAGCTCAAGAGTTTGGCGAGAAGAAACGAGAAAGAAATAGAGGTAATGTTAGGGCTTGAGCATTTGATGATCAGAGAATGCGGTGAGCTAGAGAGCTTTGGTCCGATGAGGTTGCCATCCTCACTCAAGCGAATGGAGATATCCGATTGCAAGGCCCTAAAATGGCTTCCGGAGGGATTTATGGTGGATGGAAGCAGTGAGGAATTAAGCATTTCCAAATGTTCATCTCTCGCAAGTGGAAGATTTCCAGACAAAATTACAGATTTAAGCATCTATGATTGTGGGAATCTTGAAAGCATGCCAGAATTTTCTAATTCCATAGTAAGTTTACGACTTCGTGGATGCAGCCGTCTCCGGAGCTTGCCTAGAGTTCCAGCCTCTGTCGTGAGATTGGAAATTGGAAATTTAACAAGTTTGGGTTGGGAAATTTCTGCAAACGCGAAGAAGGTTGAAGATGTGGAATCGGAATTAGACAAGATTTTCGCCCATTGTTCTTCCTCTCTTAAAAATTTAGAGATGTGGGGTTTGAATATGAGAAGATTGCCAGAAACCCTAACCTCGTTCCACACGATTAGAGAGATTGCAATCTACGGCTGTGAGAATTTGTGGGGGTTGCCCAAACAGATCCATGAGCTCAAATGCCTCCGAGTGCTGAAAATGGAGGAGTGCCCAAATCTGGAATTGTTGGTGGGACAAGAGCTACCCCCGGAGCTCGAACTGCTGACTATAAGGGGTTGTGAGAGAGTGATAGGAGGGTTGTTTGCAGGGGGCCTCTCTCCTCTCGCCTCTCTCACATACCTATGGATCGATGGAGGGAGCAGTGTGTTGAACATAATAAAGCCAGAGGCTCCTCTCTCTCTCACCAACCTCCAAAGTCTTTGGATGATTAACATTGGGAACGTGGAGAGCCTCGCTGCAGCATTCGAGCTCCCCTCCTCCTGTACATCTTTATGTATAAGGAGATGTCCAAACATGCGAGAGTTGCCGATCCACCGCCTCTCATCCAACCTTGAAAGTCTGATCATCGGAGAGAGTCCTGCGCTGCAAAAGAGATGCTTGGATAGAAAAGGAGACTACTGGCCCCTCATTTCCGCCATTCCTTATGTTGTCATTGATGGCAAAGACGTTGGTCTTTGCAGGTTCTAGCCAAGAATGACATGAAATTCAACTGGTTCAAATGGAATTGTACATCTTTTTGTCATTGAGATATCTTCTCCCTCTCAGTTTTCGGATTCTGGAGCAGCTGGTGTTTTTTATATTTGTCCATTTGCGGTGTTAGATTAACTGATAATGTGTTCGTGTAAATACCATATTAATGTTGCACATTTGACCAGATCCCGCTTTGCAATGGAATTTTATCTCTTTCTTTCACGATGCCAATTAGAGTTTGTTTTGTTTATTTTTTTCGAATTTAGGATAAATATGAAATCAAAATCAATTAAATTTTAGATATTAAAATTTAGATTTTTCAAAAATATTATTTTTAAATCAAAATACTTATTTTTAAATCAAAATTCATTAAAATGTAGATTTATAATTAAAGTAAAACTTGTCTTACCATCTTTTTATTATCTCTCGTCGTACTTCTTGATATGTTATTTTGTATTTTTTATTTTTTAAATATATTAGAATTAATTTAATTATACAATTTCATTTTTGAAGTTTACTCAAAATGCAAAAATGCATGTGCATTCAAAAGCAAAAGAAAATGGACACTTATATATTTAATATTTATATTTTATTCATGAATTAAAAAAAATATTTTTAATGTTTTATAATCCTTCATGACGGTTTGGCGCCAGCGGTTTGAGGTTGGAAAAACCCTAAACATACCGTTTTCTAACTCCCGCCCAAAGCTCTCTCTCTCTCTGTATATCTCTCCGCAAGCTCCTCTTCTCCGTTAGTTGACCTGAGCAGTCCACATACCTCTGCTTGCTCCACGGGACTACTTTCCATCAGGTACGAATTCGAATAATCTCATGTTCAGACTTTTTTTTTTTCTGTTTTCAGCTTCTTTTATCGCTTCTGACGCAGAATAACCTCAATCGGGTTTCCTCTTTCACTCAAGGACGTCAAAACTTCATTGAATTTGTTTTTCTTGCTTATAAGATCCACCCAATCTTTTCATGATTTAATTCTTTCTTTTGCTTTAAGTTTTCGTTACCTTTTGGTGTTCTGGTGAACGCGATTAGAGTTAGGATAATATATTTTAGGCATTGGTGTGGTATTCACTCTGGTATATTATGTAGCTTATTCATCTTGCCTCTTCCTTTTGTTTTAAGTTTGCGTTACCTTTTGGTGTTCTGGCAGACGACGCGATTAGAGTTAGGATGATAATTTTTGGGCATTGGTGTAACATTCACTCTAGTATAATCTGTAACTTATTCATCTTGCCTCTCCTTGCTCGAAATTGGTTAGTGTTAGGTTGGTAAGTTCTTGGAATATGTTATAACATGGTACTGTTTCTGGTTTAAGTTGCCTTGTTTAAAATTCAAAAGCAAAAGCGAACCAAAACAGAAGCAGAAATGGTAGTTCTGGTTCATTACTAGCAGGTTTATTTTGATTCTTTTTGCTGAGTTCAGATGTTAGAGAACAAAATCAAACCGCTCCAACTTATTTTCATTTATTTGGTAATCTATTTTATGTCTTTTTTTCAATATTTCAAATGTTGGGGCTAACACAGTATGTAATTTGCAGTATTTTTGCAGGAATTATCATTGTATTTTCTGAACTTGGCCTTGGAAGGACATAAAACTTCTGTCAAACAGCATGACTCGATTTCGTAATGTAAGTGTTTTTGAAGTCTGTTGTGCCCTGAGTGATAAAGTGAGGGAAGTAAATTTTGTTTGTATTACTTTATATTTTGATTTTGTTTCCTGATGGTATTTCGGGTCAAGTGTGAACGTTGAGTGATTGACGATTTGTGTGTGTTTTCAATTGGAACAGAAACAGAGGAAGCCCTTTGTGAAGCCGATTACCTTAAAAAAATAGGCTGATGTTGATCATGTCACTTGGGATAAAATCCCTAAGAGCTTTGTGTTTGCCCAAGGAGATTTGCCTGGTCCTTTAAGGCAGTTGCGAATGGATTTGAGGAAATTATTGCATCCTTTTACAGCCCTTGAACTTAAAGTAAGATGATCATAACTCATGTCTTTATTGTGATTCGAGTCAGGCAAAAGGATTTGTAATAAACTTTTTAGTTACAAAAAACCACAATCTAACTAAAGAAAAACAAATGAGGTGGTTTTCTATTAAACTTTAAAAGCTTATTTGCCCTGCCTCAAGGTCTGGTTTGCCCTTTTTGTCAAACTTTATTTAGAGTTACTCTCATAATGGTGGTGTAGTTTTGCTCTTCTTCGAAATTAGTCTATGAATTGTCATTCCATTACAAGGAAAAAATAACTATTTCTATTAAATGAGTTATTTGAAAGCTGGTTGCTAATGGAGAAAATTATTTTATGAAGCTTTCTTTGGACATATTGAACTGGTAGAGAAGCATGATTACGCTAAATTTCACACGGCCATCGGAGCTACAAAATCATTAAATAAATACATGTAACCAATATTTTATAATTGGGAAGCTCTCTCAATTTACGTTTATGTTATGCTTACTTTACTATTGAATGAGCTTATCTTTATTCATTTAACCTTCTTATAGGAGAAGAAGCGGAATAATTTGAAGGATTTCTTAAATGTTGCTGGACCTATGGGCGTTGAGAAGACTTCTCAGGGACCAACTCTTACATTCAAAACTAACAATTATTCGTTGGCAGTTGATATTGCTCAATCCCATTTATGACCAAGATGTCCTAAAGACCTTTTCAAAACCGCGCCTTTGGTAACCTTTCTCTCTCTATCCAACTATGTCCACACAATAAAATGTGCATACTGATTGATTTATTGTGAATTTCAATTTGGTTATACATGAAGATATAAAAAAATTACCTTGTTTTGAACTTAACATAATATATTCACAAACCTAAAGTAGAAGGATGGTGGATTTAAATTGTTCTATGCATGGTATGATGATTGCACAATTCTGACATTATGTAATGCTGGCAGATTGTACTCTCTGGTTTTGGAAGTGGAGAGCAACATCTAAAGCTTACGACTATAATGTTTCAGAACATATTTCCTGCCATTGATATAAATACAGTGAGTTCCATTTACTGCAGATGCTTTATATATCACCAAAGCTAAGAGTTCTTAGCTTTCTAATAATTTCATTTTTCCGTTCTAGGTTAAGCTTTCATCTTGCCAGAGAATTGTGTTACTAAATTACAACAAAGACGCTAAGCTCATCGACTTCCGACAATACTCCATAAGATTGCAGCCAATTGGTGTCTCGCCTAGGCTTAGGAAATTTGTGCAGAATCATCAAGTTCCTGATTTGAGGAGCCTTCAAGACGTCAGCGACTTTATGACAAAGTAAGTATACCTTTTTGAATCTCTTTCACTTTTTGCAAGTGATCTTATCTAATTTTGTCCAACCATGATTAAGTTTTTGTTGTCCAAAAATTCTGAAATTGGGTATTCTATATGCCCAAAGAACAGGATATTTATGAACACAATTGATAGACATAGATAAGCTTAAACAATAGATACATACATTCTTTCAATACTGCAAATACTATGAATTATAATCCAAGTCACATGTTCCACCATTAGTGTTTAAGAAATGCTCAAATCATAAGAAAACAGGCAAAAGAATTTGATGATATCTTGTCTATTATATTTCTAATCTCTATTGTTTCCTATATTACTCAAAGAGCTGTTTATGCATCTGAAAGTGAAGTAGACGATGAAGCAGTCACTGTTACTCTTGCTAGTGATCTTGGAGAGATAATAGAGCTTCAACCAAAAGTGCTGTGAAACTTCAAGAGCTAGGACCAAGAATGACTCTTCAACTAGTCAAGGTCGAGAAAGGATTGTGCGGCGGAGTTATTTTCAATGATTCTGGTATCTTTTTTGAATCATCTCTTTCCCATATCAAGATTCATTTTTCTGCTCCCGGTTTTGATGTTCTTTATACAACTTTGGTTTATTCATTCGTGTTTCTTATCAATCTATCATTTTTATCACCAAAATCTTATAAGCGACCCATATCCTTCATTCTTCTTCATCACATGATCCCTTTTTCCCAGGAAACTTTGACAGAAAAAACAATGAAGACGACAAAGACAGTGAGAAAGATCCAGAAGATAACAACAAAGACCACAAAGACGAAGATGATGAATTCGAAGAAGATGAAGAATTAGAAGATGAGGAAAGCTGACCTCCATTTGTGAGTGCAACTTTTTTGTTTTATCCCAGCCAAGGAAATGGCCTCTATTTGGAAAGCACTAATTCTACTACAACTACTTGATCTTGCACTTTATTTTATTCAACTTTGTTGTTATTTTTTATTCAGATGAGTAAATGGAGAGGTGGGTACATCTTATTATTGCTAGCTGAGATGGCTTCTGATCAATTATTGTCTTTTTATGTTCATAGAAAGTGTTTTTGTTGCAACATCAACATAACAGCGAAAATCACAGAACTATATTGGACGAAACAAAAAATCATGGAACAGAGTTTCAAAATTTGGGCGAAAAATGCCCAATCAGTCTGCAATAAAGCCCATTGAAGATTGGATGTTTTGAAGATTGGATGTTTTGATCCGAGGAAATGAGCTTGGATTGAATAAGAGATTTCATACAGATTTCAACAGAATTTCTTCAGATGGAATCTCCAACGTCGCCCCCGCATGATCTTTTTCCGCCTTCACTTCTGCAGAGAAATCAAGCGTTGGATCTTAATCTTACAAACAGAGGTCTAGAAAATGGATGAGCTAGGGCTTCTAAGTTATCCAAAATCGGTCGTTGATTTCCCAAATCGTCAAAGCAAGAATTAATCATTGAAATCACCGCCGTCGCCGGTGGAATTGAAATGAAAAATCAATTATGATGAATCGAAAACTTACCGTAGCCGCCCCTGGAATTGAGTTTCGCCTGGACGAGCATGTTGGATATGAAATGGGAGGCTTCGCGAGCCTCTTCGAGCAGTTTCTGAATCTCCGGCTCCGACGTGACACGGCGATTCTCTTTGAATTTCTGGCGGACCTCAGCCGCTGATTCCCTTATCATCAAGGAATCGCCGGCGAAACGTTCCCTTCGTTGCCTTCAGCAGCGCTCTGTATGCGCTTAGAGCTTCTCCGCCCGCTCTCACCATCTCTCCCTGGCCTCTATTCCCCTACTTTTCCAGTTTTCCTTGTCTAGCCCTGAATATTTATATATCACCTCAATTCCTGAAGACGCTCACTTCTTTTCATTTAATTGCTATTAAAGGCGATTTTCATTAATTTTTATAAAGTATTGATAAGTTTTATGTTTAATTTATAAATAATGTTAAATACAAAATAATTATTTATAAGTTATTTTCTTAATTACATTTTAAATGTACCAATTTACTCGTTGACAATTTCTTTTTCAAGAAAATAGTTTTAATTATAAGTTGAATCTCAAACTAATAATTTGAAGAGATAAAATTTTACAGTGTCCTAACTTTATTTGTGAAAAGTGCCATTTTTTGTTATTTTTTTAACTAATTGAGTGTTTTACAAACAATTTAACGTAAAAGACAAAAATATGAGTGGCAATCGGATCAACCTGCTAATCCAATCCAAAACACTTATTTAGATGAGATCAAATCAGTTTATAGTCTAAAAAATCTATGTAAATCAAAACTAACTTAAAATTTTAGTTCGGATTCAATCATATCAAATATAAGATCAGATTGAGTTTGAATTCAATTTTATGGGACCCAACCCACCAGATCAAGTTAGTTTTCTAAAATTTTTTTAAATTTATGAAAAATAATTGAATTTTAATTAGTTTAGATTGATAACTCAACGTTTGAAATTTATGAAAATGAATGTAAACATGAACTGAAACCAACTTAAAATTTTAAGTCGAATTTAGATCAGATCGAGTACACAATCAGATCGAATATGCAATCAGATCGACTTCGAATATAATTTTATAAAACCTAACTCATCAAATTAAATTTGTTTTTCGATCCAAACTCGATCCAAACTCAAACATAAGTTCATTGAACAAGAGAGAGAAAGAGAGAGAAAGAGAGAAAGAGAGAAAGAGAGAAAGAGAGAGAGATTCAAAATATGAACAAGATTATCTGAGAGAATCAAGCGTTCTACAGTATTGCTTCTTCATCCGGCATCGGCATCAGGGGTGAGACTTCTGATCTGAAAATGTGCTCCGGCCGACCATCTCTGCCGACTCTTTACCTGCCTGAAAACAAGACCACACACTACACAATCTTAAGCTCATTGAAATGCAAAAACAACAGGGGCAAGTGCAGTAAAACCCGAACAAAAAAAAGGCTAAAAGCAAGCACAATTTCGTCGGAGAGAAGCCGATTTGCATCTTTATCCACTTATTACCCCTTGTTCATCTCTTCAAGCAGTAATCAACTCCTACCCTTAACAGCTTTATTTTTTTTATTTTGACAACGCTATTTTATAATTTATTATAAATTAATTTAAAACTGTTTATTTCAGGATTTAGATATGGAAAAGCAAATGCCGCTTGGCGAAACAAATCACTTTTTCCTCCATTTTCCTCGCCGTCTCTTTGTCTCTCTCCTCCACTTTCGGTGGTGCTGCCATGGCGATCCACCCGAAATACTTCGAGGATCTTTGTAAATCCCGTTGAATGCACCTGAGAAGGAGGAGTAAACGGAGGAAAAATGTTTGGTAGGTTGCCGGAAGATGTCGTTCTGAACATTTTGTTGAAGCTCGAGGATGATCCTCGTAGTTGGGGGAGAATCGCGTGCGTTTCGGTGAAATTCATGTCTCTGATTCGTGATATCTGCTGGAAAAATAAGTGTTCGAAGACGATTCCTTCCATTGTTCTGATCTTCTTTTTTTCCGCCTCGGATCCTCCTGGTGGTTGGGCTTCTCTTCATAAGCTCGCCGTGTGCTGCCCTGGACTCCTCCAAGCTGGTGTTCTGTTGCAGAGTTCGGATTTTGGTCTTGAGCGCGAACTTGGTCCTGATGAGAGTGTTGCTTGAAAACGTAATCTAAAAAATGCAATCCATCGTGTCACAACGTAGTAATAAAAATGTCGATCTCACGAGGACAAATCAACTTTCAATTAAGAGAAGTAATTGCAAAGTAAAAGAAATAAACTAAAAATCTTAACTTTAAATATTTACAAAAAGAATTAAAGAATAAAGAATAAGTTTTTCAATATGATTTGGTTTTTCATCTAATCTATCATGCATAAAGTAAATTGCAGAAAGTAAAGTGTATAAAAGTAAAATGGTGGTCGAATCGAGAATTAGAATTAACCTCGGAAAGAATTAACTATGATTGACTTAAGCAAATCAACATAAGAAAAATTCAAACTTTAATTAAAACTAAACAACTCAATAACTTATGCTGTCAAGACTTGTAAAATCGATGAAAGTTAAAACGAAAGACAAATGAGAGAATTTTGGTCCTCGCCGTCGGAAACCGTTGTTCACACAGCCCCGTTCCCTCGCCGCCGTGATCGCTGTCACCGACCTCTTCCTCGGATTTACGTCCGGGCTTGATCGCAAGCTTGTTCTCTAATTCTAACACACCCTCTTCGTTGTAATGCTGGTTTATGTTTATAGAATCATCAGCCACGAAATAATTAGAAGTTTGTTGAGGTTTGCAGCCGATTTGAGATTGGAAAAGATTTCTAAATCTTCAAAGATATTCTTGTTTCCATATCTGAGAATTGGTTATTTAGTTGAGATTTGCTCCTTAATTTCGTGATCTTCCAGCTTCTTTCTTGCTCTGCAATCCATCTTTAAACTTGGTAACTGCATCTAAACAAAATATTGTGAAAATACAAAATCTAGAAATATTGTTGAAAATCACGTAAAATCTGCGTTTTTAGATGCTGTTACGATGCTGCGGCATTTCCGCGATATTTGCCTAAAAATCCGATTTTTGAATAAAACATTATATAATTACAAGCAATTTATCAATAAAATCTCGTGAAATATTAGGTCTTTCCAAGGCCTAACACATCCTCAAACTTAAATAATTGCTCGTCCTCGAGTAATAAACAATCAATATAGTTTTCATATTTTTCTCCAAATAACCTAACTCGAAATCGATAATCACGAATCCGTGACTTTCCAACTCTTCTTA
>QAOC01030288.1:21316-39039 GCA_003255005.1 Begonia fuchsioides | reverse complement strand
CTTTCTAAATACAAGATTATGGATCTTGAATCCCTACCGATATTCATGGCCGGTGGGACGGCGAATTGAAGTAGAAGAACAAACTGATAGAGCGGATTAGGCTGCACGAACCCGAGCTTTACGGCCCCTTGAACGATCAAGACTCCCGTGAGAGGCAGAGCGACATACCGAGCGATTAAGATGCCTATAATTATCGACTTTCGAATTCCCGATGCTCCCCGTAAACCTAGTGAAACTTGTTGCTGTTAGAGAATGCATAAATAATGAAGATTGATGATATCATTAAGGGTGGACAAAATCAGATAGAATTTTAGTTTGGACCACTATCTCTATTTTTTAAATTATGGAACGAAAGTGTGATCAAATTAGAACTGCACTGTATAATTAAGTTTCATTTAGGATCTTACTTTGGTTTTGAGTATAATTTTATCTCATTTTGAATTATTTTTTAAATCACCATCCAGATTTGGATTCACAGTTTTAAGATTTGATATCAGAACCGAACTAAAATAGGCAGTTTTAGTCCAGTTCTGCCAACCTCTACTCTATTTCACATTTCTAGTTCCAGCTCTGAAATTCGAGAACTGTGGCTACCGATTCTAATTTTTATTTAAGGATAAAACCGAATTAGACGAGTTTCATGCAAATATCATATGCATGAAAGCCAATCACCTTTTAGAAGATTCCCTCCAACAACCAAAGTCACAGAAGGAATAGCCCCATCCCTGCATAGATTCCAATCAACAACACAATGCTTACTAGAAACATAGAGCATTTACTAGATAATCCTCGTACCCGATCAAAGAAGCGGAATCTTGGATTACTCGAAACGGCCCATCTTCAGCTGTCAACGACCATCGGAGAATTGGGATCAATCCAATGACGAATCCAACCATCTAAACAAAAACAAAAACACATAATCGCCATGATGTTCAATGTCTTTTGTTTAAAAAAAAAGGAGTAAAAACAAAAAAAAAGGCTCGAGTTTTGAGTAAATAAGCTAATTCGGGACTGAGTTTTAAAAAAATAAAATTTGAGTTCCTCGAACGTCCGATACAGACGACCACTGGGTCTGAATCATAAAATTTATTTTTTAAATTTTATTTGTTTTTAATTAATTTGGCTTAGCAAATCTAATCCAAATAATTTGGAATTTTTACCACACATTCACAACAACAAAATAGACTGATCTAGAAATTTTTAAATTTTTTCGACAATTGTACGATTTACTATAATTTGTTTAATGCATAAACAAACAAATTCTGTTAAAATTACGTACGTTAATAAAAGATCACAAAGATTTGTGGAGTATTGTGTTACAGTGCTGTAAATGTGTGATAAAAGTTTCAAGAATTTTTATTGACATACGTAATTTTAACAGAATTTGTTTGTTTATGTATTAAAAAAATTATAGTAAATTGTACAATTGTCGAAAAAATTTAAAAAAATTTAGATTAGTCTCTTTTATTATTGTGAATGTGTTTCAAGTCATTCTGATAAGATTTTCTTAGCCAAATTAATTAAAAAAAAATTAAAAAATAATTGGAATTCAGATACAGTGACCGTCTATATTTGGCGTCCGAGGAACTCCAATTTTATTTTTTAAAACTCATCTAAAATCGGTTTATTTTTCCGAAACTCAGCTCAAATTTTATTAAATTTTAAATTATTATGATAAGATTTTCTTAATTAAATTAATTAAAAACAAAAAATTTAATAAAAAATTTGGGGTTCAGACGCAGTGACCGTCCATATCGAATGTCCGAAGAGCCCAAATTTTAATTTTTTAAAACTCAAGCTCGAATCGACTTATTTATCCAAAACTCGGGTTTTCTTTTTTGGATTTTACTCAAAAAAAATAAGAAACACTATGATCTTCCAATTTAAAAAAAAAACTCACCACCCCAACGTTTGAAGGGGAAATCAGGGATTTGAAATTCTCAAGCAACGATCGTACGTGTTGTTTGATTTTGTCTCCGAGCCCAATCTGCCATTAAATCATGAAATATCAAGGTAGAGTTGACGTGATAAAATCCGACGAAGAAGAACACCGGTGATGAATAGAACCTCGGATTTGTCGCCGGAACTTGCCCACGGCGGCGCTGATCTATCGTCTTCCCACGAGGATAGTTCCTTGTAATAGAGTAGTGGTTCAGTTAAATTTCTGGGTTCTTCGACGGAGAACTCTATGCAAGGCTTCGGAATATCGCCGCCGTCATTTGTAGATTCGCCGCCGCTCGCCGTCGATGAAATCCGAACGAGATTGTACACGTACGACCACAAAAAAATGGCTCCGATCTGCACCAACGCAAGTTGAAAATCATCTTATCATCACTGTTGAAAACGACAGCAGCTGTCTATTTCGAAGCTATTTACAGATAGTTTAAAGATCTCTGAAACCATGGCATATGATTTGTTCGATGTTTTTAAGGAAGATAGGGTTTTTGGAGAGGAGAGAGAAGAAGAGAAACGCACCGCCATTGAAAGAGAAGCGTAAGCCATGCCATAAGAATAGCAAACCTCAGGATCTCCGAAAGGACTTCCTCTTTCTTTACAGACCGCCGGAATGATGATGAGTAGCATGTTCCCCAGATTTCCTGCGAAAATCCAAAACGGCCGATCAGGGTCAGAGATTCATGGCCGGAAAATTCAAAACAATCGATATCATGTAATTTGGAGGTGAGTTCGAGATTCTCACCGCCGGCGCAGCAACCCATGATGAGCCCTCGGAGCTGCGGCGGCGGCTTAGTTAGTTTATTGACGGCCCAACCAAACGCCGATCCGACCAAGAACGTGAAAAAGACATTGAATGGCATGAACCACCTGGTTTTATTCGTCGGAAAATCAACAAATCACGATTATCCGCCATGGAAATCAAATCAAAGCAGCCATAGTAGAGCTTATCTCACAGATTTCGAAGGCTTTCAAGCGTCACTGTTCTGGCAAGATTGGAAGAGACGAGAGCTGGATTGAACACGTAAAAAACCACCTGTTCGAGACAGAAAAAAGAAACCTTCGTCGATTTCGAAACGTCGGAAGAATCAAAAGAACAAAAAACAGAAAAAAAGAACAGTCGATTACAGCATTCAAATGCTTTCTCGCGTCTGCGCCCAAGATGTCGACATGATCGAGAGCGAGATACGATCCAAGTGCAGTTATTATCAAAACTTTCAAAACCGGCATGGAAGCGGCGATGAAGAGATCGAAAAGATCCATCCGAAAACACTCGGACGAATAAGGAATCTCGGAATCACCGAAAAGTTCAGTTTCTGGGAAGCATTTGAGAAACCCGGATGAGAATGGATAAGAAAAACGAAGAAAATTGGAAATTGAGAGAGAAAAACCAGAAATGGGGGAAACGAAGAGCAGAGCCGGGTGCCGCCGGAACCATAACAGAAACGGCCGGCCGGGAAGAGCGAACCGGAGAGAAAGCAAGGTTAACGTCGGATCTTAACGGCCGGAAAAGAGCAGCTCAGAGAAGAAAAATGGTGAAGAAGGTGGCAAAGAGGAAACTAGAGAGAGAGAGAAGCTAAGACGTGGCGGCGATAAATGGCCGAGCACAGAGAAGAATAATGGTGAAGGTGGCGAAGAAGAAACTAGAGAGAGAGAGAGAAGCAGAGACGTGGCGGAGATAAACGGCCGGAAACGTGGGAAATAGAGGGTCCACCGTGACGGTGGCTGCAATTTTAGCCATGCACCTAACGGCACCAGGTACGACCGGCCGGCGAGACACGTTCCTTGACTCAACCTAACAAAATCCACTTTGAATTGCACATACCAAACTCGTGCTCTTCTGTGCCGCCCATCCAGAATCCACTTCGAATCTCTTCTTCACTTGTCCTTTCTCCTCCTCTGCCTGACTGGTCATTAAGATTAAATTTGATTTCACCCGACACACGTTCTCCATTGCGAGCACCTTCAAGTGGTCANGGAATCTCGGAATCACCGAAAAGTTCAGTTTCTGGGAAGCATTTGAGAAACCCGGATGAGAATGGATAAGAAAAACGAAGAAAATTGGAAATTGAGAGAGAAAAACCAGAAATGGGGGAAACGAAGAGCAGAGCCGGGTGCCGCCGGAACCATAACAGAAACGGCCGGCCGGGAAGAGCGAACCGGAGAGAAAGCAAGGTTAACGTCGGATCTTAACGGCCGGAAAAGAGCAGCTCAGAGAAGAAAAATGGTGAAGAAGGTGGCAAAGAGGAAACTAGAGAGAGAGAGAAGCTAAGACGTGGCGGCGATAAATGGCCGAGCACAGAGAAGAATAATGGTGAAGGTGGCGAAGAAGAAACTAGAGAGAGAGAGAGAAGCAGAGACGTGGCGGAGATAAACGGCCGGAAACGTGGGAAATAGAGGGTCCACCGTGACGGTGGCTGCAATTTTAGCCATGCACCTAACGGCACCAGGTACGACCGGCCGGCGAGACACGTTCCTTGACTCAACCTAACAAAATCCACTTCGAATCTCTTCTTCATCACTTGTCCTTTCTCCTCCTGTGACTTGTCATTAAGATTAAATTTGGTTTCACCCTACAACATCTTCTCTCTTGTTACCCAAAGGCAGACTCTCCCGCTTCGAAGGCCCCCACACCCAGGCCCGACAGACTATGAGATGGTAAGTTACGGTGACTCAACAGTTCAGGGATGAGAGACTTTCTTCCTGATGTCCTAAGGAACTACCCCAACATTAGGGGTAACAACTCTCACAATAAGACAACACAAGATTCGAACCCATGCAGTTGTTACCAGATCTGTCATCCATCGACCAATGAAGTTAACACGCACAGGCCACATATAGTCAATTAGAAAAGAAAAAAAGTAAAAACTACAAAAAGGCTTTGACCACCGAATCACCATCTCTTCCACAGTTTACCATCTGTGAACAACCTTGACATGATAATCAAAGGAACAGAACTTCACGTAGTCAAACTCATATACTCTCATTATTTACATCTTCTAGTTAGGATTGAACACCCCTTAGACCCCAACCTCAAATCCATGCATAACGTCATGCTTTTTGACCTTCTACCCCTTATCATTGGTCCAAAGGGTTACATATTTCTTTAATCTTGATTTAATATTTTAAAATATTTATTCTTTTGTTGTCATTACCCTCTTTTGCAAAAGTCATGTTACTAAGTTATTATTGTAATTTCATAATTTTTAAAGTTAGATAATATTTTTGTGCATGCCATGTCACGAAGACTTAACCTATGGTTCCCATGTTCCGTATATGCAATTCTTTTGTTCGGCCGTAGTTTAATAAAGAATGAGTTGTAAACCTGTAACTTACTTTCTCCTAAACCGGGGTTGAAATAGAAATAATGTATTTTTCTTGTCTTTTAATACAATATTCTTACCCAAAAAAAGAAGAGTCAATTTGATAAAATACAGTAGGAATTATAAGTGCCGATAGCATTGCCAGTTGTTTCGAATGCAGTGATCTAAGTTTATTTTCAACGATTGTGATCGCAATTTGGGAAAATAACAAAAAAACAGGCCTAGTTATATCTGCGAATATGAACATATTGCAACAATCAAATTACCCTGTAATGCTCTGTTTCCAGCCTAAGTTCTTCGAGTCGAAACCAAGTTCGAGTTTCTTAAAAAGCTTCATCTAGAACAGCAATGGCGGATTCGAACCTCCGGATAGCGGGGGCAAAACCAGGCCAATATTTTCACCTGCAACTCACGTTGTTAGTGGCCTTTAACGATACCCGAATAAAATTAATCAAAACACTATCACATCACTGATCCGTTCATCCACAAATTCTCGACGAAAAATGTACTAAAACTCGTTCTTCGCCCTCCAAGATCCGGATTTAACATCAACCATACAAAATTGAGGGTCTTCCATCAGTGATTGATTCTCGTGCATACCTCGGACTGAAATTAAGAGAAAGAAAAATTAGTAGAGTATCGAAGCAACTCTTCCACCGGCACAATTTGCGTACTAGTACGCTCCATGACTTTCTTAGACTGCTACAAAAATCAAACCACTATCTGAACAATTATACGATCAAATGAAATGGCTTCGAAAGAAAAGTTTAAACATCGTATGAACAAAATTTCATGGTTCTAATTATGATCCACAAAAGGAATGTCATATCCCCGAAGCCGACAAAGTTCAATAACGATCTACAGAAACACAAATTATAACCTTAAATCTTGAGATCATACTGTTTTCGGTCGTTGTTCTTGGAGTAATCAGAATAATAATAAGACCTTTGAAGAGAACAGCAGCTGCTCACTTTCGAACCAATACCTGGAATCACCAAACACTTTCACAATGAATACATTTGAACGAAAACCAAACAGATCTATCAATCTAGGGAAGAAAACAACAGCCGAAAAATGTAGTAGTAGAAGATAATTTCAAGGAAAATTATGATGAGGAAGCATGCCACGAAGAACACGAGGAACAAAAGTCTCGCACCATGATCACCATCCGATAGCAACCATAGAATAGGACGGGGCGGAGAAGATTATTGAACAGGAATTAAACATCCCTTGCACCACAGTCGAACTAAACAAAAAAGAAAAAAGAAAAATCAAATGATGGAACCCGTGAAATTGTAAGACATGCATTCTGAATATCAAATGAAGAACCACAAAAGACACTGGATAGAGAAGACCAATAAGAACATATAATTTTCATTAGGGAAGATCAAGAAAATATAAACGAGTTCTCAATTCATAAGAACAATTTTGTTTATTAATCCAGCAACAAATCCAGCAATTCCTTCAATAAAAAAAAGTAATTATCAATGAATAATTAAGAGTATTTTTCAATTGGCACTTTAAACTTTTAAATATATAAATTGACACTTCAAAGTATAATTGTTTTTCAACCGACACCTTGAACTTCTACTTTATCAATTGACACATCGAAGTTAAATAATCATGAAATGACATCTTATCATGAAATTAACGTTAATTATACAGTTTAATTTTGAATTTTAAGTAATTATTATGTATTGTTGATTATGATGATTGAAAATAAAAAATAAAAATCAAAATTGAATCATAAAAAGATTCATAATTATGAAAATTTAATGTTACGTGTCTGTTGAAATTTTTTTGACATTTAAAATGTTAATTGAAAATACAATCTTATTTTAATGTATTAGTTAATAGAATTAAAAGTCTAAGTTGTTACCTCTGTACAACTGAGTATCTTCCGGGCTGAGATCCCCCTGGTATCTTCCAAAACACGTTTCAATTCGGCTTTAGCTCTCTTCACAGATTGCTCAGTAGGACCTTCAATGAACAAGTAAAGCTTGCGATCAGCCGGCCCAGCAATCCTCCCAGAGGGAAAAAACTGCCCCCTAGTAGTAATCGCAGCTCCTGTCCAATCGGAAATCGGACCCAAAGTTTCCTTATGCGTAACCTTCCATCGTGCATTCTGGGGAAAATCATTGATCTCAAGCTCTGCCTCATAGTGTTCGGGCATTGCACTGGCTTGAATCTTGGCTAGATTGTGTTGCAAGTTCATAGCCGCAGCCAATGCAACTCGAGCCGCAGACCCATCGTTTACAACAGGCAGCCCAGTTCCCGGGACGACAGACGATGTTAATGGCAATGCTAGACCGACAGGCAAAGAAACGGGTAGTCCTCCATTAGGAACCAATTGGGGAGCGACAGCTGTTGGAACCGAAATGGCAGTGACTTTAGAAGCTGCGGCAAGTGCAGCGATTTGAGCTAATGCAGCCTGTTGAGAGATATCACCACCGGCCTTTCGAACATCTTCATCTTCATCGTCAGAATCCGATTTATCTTCCTCGAAACCGTATTCTTTAGCCTGAGCTTTCTTTGCGGCATTTTGTACTTCATCTTCCTCTTCGTTAAACTTAAAGCCGCTACCACCATAACCTGTCCCATGGGCTAGTTCGAGTCCCTGATTCACCTTCGCCATAAAACTCTCAGCTATAGCTCTAAGGTCATCAAGCACGGCCTGCTCGGATAATTCCAATGCTTTTACCAGATCTGGGGCGTACCTTGCATCTTCCTCGGAGATAAAAGTAATCGCACAGCCCTTTCAGCCAGCTCGTCCTGTACGACCAACACGATGCACGTAATCTTCGTAGTGGTTTGGGACATCGAAATTAATCGCCAGCTCGAGTTCCTTAACATCTAAACCCCTCGCAGCTATACTCGTTGCGATCAGTAAATTGCAGACGTTGCTCTTGAAATCGGCTATGGTTGATTCCCGATCGGTCTGATCCTTGGCCCCATGAAGAGAAAGGCATGGATAACCGTGCTTAATCATATCCCTGAATAAAGCATCACACTTCAATATAAAAACTTTTACGACAAAAATTAAGCTGGTGCTTAATCACCAGCTCGAGTTCCTTAACGTCTTGTGAGTGGACAAATCTTAAAAATTTTCCCTTCTCCTTCTCGTACCATTCACCTAGTAGTTCCAACAACCTTAAAAATCTTTCATTTTCGGGTCTTACTTCAACCAACTGCATTATGTCCTTATTCACAACACTCCTCCCTCCAACTTGTATTTCCACCGGCTTGTTCAACACTTTTCTAGCCAGAATTTCAACTTGACGAGGAAAAGTAGCAGAAAAGAGAACAGTCTGACAATCTGGCCGAATATTCTGAACAATTCGAGTAATTTGAGGCTCAAAACCCATGTCAAACATTCAGTCAGCCTCATCCATAACAAAATAAGTAACCCTGCGCAAATTTGTTATCTTTCCTGCACTTGTGCAAAGTATAGCAATCATTCTTCCAGGGGTACAAACGACTATTTCCGTACCGCGCTTTCACTAATTTGTTGGGCAACTCCTGAACCTCCATATACTGGTACACACCTTAGGCCCATTGCCTTCGAAAACTTCTTTATATCAGCGTGGATCTGTTGAACTAACTCTCTAGTAGGTGCCATAATTAGCCCAATGGGTCCATCCCCAGCAATAACTGGAGGTTGGTCCTTGATATGCAGCAACATTGGCAACACAAATGCAAGGGTCTTACCAGAGCCAGTTTTTGCAGTACCAATACAATCTCGACCACTCATAATTATTGGCAATGCCTGTGCTTGTATTGGCATTGGCTTTTCATAATTAAGCTTTTTTATTGTCTCCAAAATTTTACTAGTAAGTCCTGTTTGATGCCATGTTTTGATAGGCTTTGGGGCGTCTTTTCCATGTATCTTCAATTCCAATTGCTTCCGGTAAGTAACAACCTCCTCAGGAGTCATTCTTGAGATCTCTTTCACTTCAATATAAAAACTTTTACGAAACGGCATATAATCAATCGTTGAATGGTCAACAATGGAAAGTTTCTCAGCTTTTGTTTTCTTCACCCGTTTCATAAATTCATCGTCGTCCTCATCTTCTAATGTGTCCTCATCGTTATCAAGGTCTCTATAATCTGGATCAGAATCCTCGCCAGGAATTATTCTCCCTTTGGATCTATTTGGAACCTTCTTTGACTGTTTTCCATTGCTTTGACCTTCTTCTTTATCTTTATTCATTATCTCAACAGTTTTATCGACCACATCGGCATGGACCTCTACATTGCTTAGCTTCTCAACTTCTGGCAAAACCATGGAATTCATGAAAGCATCTAGAGGATCAATTTCATCATCCTCTGCAAAAACATCAACATCTACTGAAGGAAAAAAATTAACTTTATTGTCATTATCAACAACCATTAAATCCGTCCCTTCTTCCTCGGTGGGCTTGTTATTGCCATCAATATCCATACCAGTTTCACTACGCTTAACATTGTCGTCATCGGATTCTCCTTCAAGGGTCCAAGTCTTACCTGAATTTGGTTCGTTTTCATTTGCTTCACCCTCCTTTTTTGAGTGGTCATGGTCCATACCAGTTTCAGATCATGGTCCTTGGTATTGTCATCACTATGATCACTTTCGATTTCGCGATGCTTTTTCCTATCCATTTCCCTTTCCTTTTCTCGGTCTCTCCTGTCTTTCTCCCTTTCTCGATCTTCCCCCGACCGCTCCTTTTTATCTCTTTCTCGTTCTTTTCCCTTTGTCTTCTCTCTTTCTCTCTTTTCTTTTTCCCATTCCTTCTCCTTCTCAGTCTCCCGGTCCTTCGCTCTTTCTTCTCTGTCTCTATCCCTCTTCTTGTCTTTAACCCTTTCTTTTTCATCATCGCGTGAGCGATTTTTTTCTATGTCCCTTCCTCTATGTTTCTCACTATCCCTATCTCTGTCTCCATCCTTGTCATACTCTTCAGAATCAGAACTCTTTTCTCTCTCAGAGCGTCTTCTGCTTCTCTTCTCTCTGTCCCAGTGACGATCACTTTTTCTCTCCTTTTCTCTATCCCTATCACGATCTTCATTACGCTCACGATGACTCCTCTTTGACTCATCCTTCTTCACCGCATCATCTCTCCTAGATTTACTTCTTCCCTCGTCCATGACCTGTGGTCCTATCAGAATTACATAGCCGAAAAAAATACATAAATTGAGAGTTCGAACAAACGTACTATAAAACCCTAATCGATCAAACAGAACAAAGGAAATAATTCGATTCAAGGGGGAACGATTTCTTTCCGGATCGAAAAACAGCGATAGAGATAACAATCGAGCTCGTCCAAATATTCACAAACAAACTCAGGAAAATCAAAAACTTAGATGCAATTCGAGAAGGCATAATCAAACATACGCTAACTCAAATGAACGGGAAAGTGCAGCGAGCCCCAATAGACGTAGAGATGAAATGGAGGGAACTCAGCAATGAGGTTTCAAAACACTATTCCCCTTTTTCTTTCCATTCGGCAGTTCTTCCCTCTGATAATACCATTATAGCCCATCGACGGTTTGCGTATCCACTGAGCATCTCCATAGGGCCTTATCTTCATCATTAGTCCAATTCAACCCCGATGAATAAGTTAGAGGTAAGCAAACCCGGCCCAGACCGACGGGTAAACTGGAACCGGCCGGGCTGGGCCTGCCCGGTTTAGCCATTAAAAATTATGGGTCGTGAAACCGGCTTAGCTTGTGATCATGATTTTAACAAAAAACTGATCAAAATACGGCCCAAACCGGTTAAAATCGACCCAACCCGAGAATCTGGCCGACAATCCAAAAATACCACCCAAATACAGTTACATTTTTATTAAATTTAAATCCAAACCGGGCTGGTTATGAATCCTTATATTTGGTGCATGTTAGGGTTAGTGATAGAATATTAGGCATGGTCCCCATGTGATAGTGGGCAACTCACTTTCCTTTTTCGGTTAGAGCACTTTCATTCTTGATCCAAAAAGGCAAAATCTCTCCCCCTAGGGCCCTTACTTCTCGGCCCGACAGTATGTGAGAGGGTTAATCACTGTGACTCAGCAGCCCAAAGATATAAGACTTTTACATGACATCACAATGAACAACCTCAACATTTGATGATTAAACTCTCACACTGTGATTGCGCAGGTTTTGAACCGTGACTCTTGATCCAAATCTGTCATCTCTGAACCAACTGAGCTATGTCTGTGTGGGCAGAGCGCTTCCTTCTTTCTCTATATCTCGAGTCTTACTTGATACATCTTCCTCATGACGAGTCTCAGATAAAACTGGATCAAGACCGTGGTTCGAACCAGAACTGGTAATTTTAGACTGGTTACAAATTTCCATTTTTTAAAATCATGAAAGCAAAAGCCGTTTCGTGGGTCAAAAAATGACCCAAAAATCAGATAAAACTTCATATAAACTTAAAAATTAATTTTAAATTTAGTTTAATCACTCAAAACTTGACTCAAATATATATAAAAAATATATATTTTATTTTTAAATTTTATAAAATATGAAATCATACAGGGACAAATCAGAACCCGTCCATTTTTCATAATTTCAGTTAGATTCACTTCGAAACTGGCCCGACTCAGATTATGCGCACCCTTAAATTCGATAACACGGCGTCTTTTCTCGGGAAAAGGAAAGGGGGACAAATGATGATGGTGGCATGGTGACTAAACTCATGCACAAGAGGATAATTGGTGGGTAGAGGAGTGCATTTTAAACCCATGGCATGTTTGTTTAAAATAGAGCAATGAAAGTTAGGCTAGCTGGCGTGTGTGGTTTTTGAGACATCATTGACCACATGCCTTGCTCCCCCGCCTAACCACAATTGTCAACCTAAAGACGCTGTCGGTGGTGAAATGGGATTTAATTAATTAATTAATTTGCATCAATAATTATTTTTTTAATTAATAGTCAAACTATAGTTTAGGTGTTTTTAAATTATAACTTAAACTTTTAATTATATGAATTAATAAAGTATCTATTGATGATTGTATAAACTTGAAGGTATTAATTGATAAATTAAAATTTTAAAGTGTCAGTAAAAATAATAGTACTTTGATGTATTAATTGATATAATTAAAACATTAGGGCTTGATTGTAAAATATCCAAAACTATAGGATGTCTATTGAGAATTACTTGTTTTATATATTTAGTTTCACTCTTTGAATAATCAACGTTTAATAAATGGGATGCGTAAACTAAAGAAGGTATTTAAAATACTTTCAAAACAGAAAGCCAGATAACAGAACACAAGTCGCTCTCCCTCCCCCGCTTCTTCTTCTTCCTCCTCCTCCTCGCCAGCTGTGTTTCTCTCTCTCTCTCTCTCTCTCTTCAAGACTATGATCTCCTCTCGCATTGGTGCTCTCCTGCGTCGCTGATCGCCTGTTCTTGATCTGAGATTCTGCCTCTACATTCACCGCGATCTCGAATTCCTGCGCGATTTCCATTGCCGTACGTCATTCTCTTTGTTTCATTTCTAAGGATCTTAATTCTGACCGCATAATGTTTTTCCGTTTCCGATATTGACTCTCTGTTTCGTAGTTTAGTTTAATTGTTCGAAGCTCTGATATATATTGTTCTAGATAGACGCTTCTTTAATCTGCTTACCTCGCAGATCGCCCGGAGAGATCGCACTTTTTCGTAATTGAATCGTTGTGAGGACAATGACGCTTGAGGTTGATCCGTGCGCTGAGGTTTCTTTGGTTCGGGAGAGACTTGCGGATGCGAGCGGCTATGCGGATTTTTCCAAAGGCGTTGTTCGGGACTGCGATGTCATTGTCCATCTAGAAGACAATGAGGTCGACAGGGAGGGGGACTATGGCTCTTATGTCATGGTCAACGGTAGCGATGCTGTTTCTGACGATTCTGTTGCTGTGGATCTCAATGCAGAGGGGGAGCCGGAGTGTTTTGGTGATGGCAGTGTTGAGATTGATCCTGAGTTTGAGGTTTCTGAATCCAGAATTAAGAAGGAAAATGATGCTAAATCTTGCGTGTCTGTGGAAAGCGGTGGGATTAGTCAAGTTGCTGAGAAATCCCTAGGAGAGAGTGCTTCCGATAGCCAAAACAACGAATTTGATTTTAGAAATAATGTTTTGGATGTGGATCAAAAGCAAGGAGATGAAAAGGAGATGCAGTCTTCTGAGAAAGTAAAAGAGATTTCAAAATCACATCACTCTGTTTTCGAGACTGCTGATTACTGTACCAGCGATCCCCAAGCTAACAGGGGAGAGGAAAAACATGAAAATAAGAACACATTGGATTCCAATGGCATTGTAGCAGAACCTGAAATTTCAATCATGGAGGTCGAGGCGTTTGTCCCAGATCAGAATGGAGATGTAGTGTATGAAGCTGATGCTGGAAATAAATCAAATGCAAATGGTGAAGACACTGCATATGGTAAAAACAATTTGGTTTTAAAAGAGAATCAATTCGATGCAAATGGAGAGGATTTTGTCGTTGGTCAATCAGGAGAAGAAGAAGCTGACTTAGAGAAAAATTTAGTGGCTATTTCAACTAACGAATCTAGCACAGTTTTGGAAAGAGAGAATGCAAATGTAAATCAGGTGGACGCTGCATTTTCAGAAGAGAATCATCTAGACGAAAATGGAGATGATTTCTCTGTAGGTCAATCGAAAGAAGAAGAAGGCTTGGAAAAATATTTACAGAATGTTTCCACAAATGAAGCCAGTATAGTTTTGGAAAGAGAGAATGAAAATGCTAACCAGCAAGCAGGCGAGGAGGATGCCCTAAGTGACAAAAACATTGTTATTTTAGAAGAGAAGCATTTAGATGAGAATATAGAGGATTTTGCTGTAGGTCAGTCAAGAGAGGAAGAAGATGACTTAGAGAATACTTTAACGACTGTTTCAACTATTGATGCTGATATACTTTTGGAAAGAGAGAATGCTAATGCTAACGATGCTGGTGCAGCAAAGGACAAAAACATTTTGATTTTAGAAGAGAATCGTTTAGATGAGACTGGAGGCGTTTTTGTCGCAGGTCAATCCAGAGAGGAAGAAGATCTAGAGAAAAATTTGGAGAATGTTTCGACTAATGAAGAAAATATTGTTTTGGAAAGAGAGAATCCAAAAACAAATGATGAGGATGCTTCAAATGACAAATACAATATGGTTTTAGAAGGAAACCAAATCGATCAGAAAGGAGAGGATTTTGTAGTTGGTCAATCAATACAGGAAGAAGATGACTTCGTGAAAAAATTAGGGACTGTTTCAGCTAATGAAGCTAATTTGCCTTTGGAAATGGAGAAAACAGATAATGCTATCTGTCATGGAAACGATGATTGCCCATCTGCCAGACAGGATCAAGATGCGAATCCACAAACTGCTGAAGTTGTAAGCGCATCTGATGGTTGTGAGGTTGCATCAAATTGCATGATTTTGGGTATCTGTGACACCATTATGGATAATATGGCAGGGGTGCCTTCGGAAGAACATGATGTAGATTTAGATAAGAGCTTGGAGAAGAGTACAGTAACAGACACTTGTCTCTCTGAAGATGAAAATCCCAAATCAGATGGATCTGTATCTGGGGAAAAAGGAGATGGAATGCCTACCTCACCTAGCACAAGTTTTAACTCGGTTCTTGAAGGAAAAAGGCAGCTGGAAAACACACAGAGAACACCTTCTGTAATGGTGGGGAGTGTAGCAATAAATTGTGAAGAAATGTTTCCTTCCCTTCCTTTCAACAATGCTGCTATAAAATCTTTTCTCAAAGCTAAGACTCCGACCTCTTCTCAAAAGTTGTCCTCGTCCGTGGTCGAGGATGTGAAATTGGTCGAGGAAGTTAAAAATGTCTCAGAAAACATTGAGAATCCAGACCATTCTTGCCTGTTAGATGCAAACATAGAAGCTAAGCCTGCAAATGGAGCTGTTGAAGAACATAGTCAATCTAGTATCCTTGGTGATGATGACAGAAAACTAAGTAGTCTGTCTGATGATGCTTCAGAGGTTCAGAGCATAGTTGCCGAGGTGGTGTCTGGGCCATTCTACCTCGTTAGATATCCGAGATACGAGGATGATATCACAAGAGAGAAGATCAAGCATGCTCAGTCACTAGTTGATCAAAAGACTCGGATTCGAGAATCCCTTCAAGCTCAGATCAAGACAACAAAGGTCAGTGTTTTATTTTTTATTTATAACTCTAAAACTTCTTTTTTCCATGATTGTTGAAAGTAGTTTTCGCATTAGGCTACATGTAAAGAATTTGGTTCGAACCTTGATGCTGCCAAGTCAAACGGAAAAGCTGCTCGAGAGTTGCTGAAGGCTAAACGAAAGGAGATAGATTCTGCCCAATCTGTAATTAACAAAGTGAAAAATGCAATGTCTATCGATGATATTGGAATCAGGGTAATCACCCTAACGTTTGTTGAGAAATGCGTTGGATTTTATATTTATACTTAATCTTTTCACTTTGCTTCTTGTAAAGATAAACAAATTGGAGCACATGATCGCTCATGAAACCCTGCCATTGAAAGAAGAAAAGCAGTTGGTTCGTGAAATCAAGCAGTGGACACAGCTTCGAGATCAACTGTCTCTCGATGCTGGGAAGCAGTCTGAGCTTCAGCTTGCATTGAACCAAAAAGACCAGATCGAAGAACGCTTAACAGTACGCACATAGTTATATCTAAATTTCTTGCATTTCTCGATGTTCATCTCAATTTCGACGACAATGTAGATTGTAGATTCAATTTTGCTCATCTTCACATTTTGAGATGTGGCTAGAATGTCTCTCCTCATTTTCGATTTTCTTGCAGCTCTTGTGCAAGGAAATGGATTCAATCAAGGACAGTGTGGTCAAAGCCGACACACAAACTATGTCCGCGAAGAAGATCTATGGCGACCAGAGGGCGAAACTCAATGAACGGCAATCCCAATTTGAAGCAGCTAATAAGATCCGGCAAGAAGCCTATGCACATTTACAATCTCTAAAGCAGCCTTACAAGGAGAAGGTTTGCTCTTCATTTTTTCCTGACCTCCTCTTCCACGGAGCTTGATTTTTCAATGTATCTGCTAATGCAGCTCAATTATTTCGGAAAGTACAAGAATGACGCAGAGGAGGCCAAGAATTTGGCGTTGAGCAGAGATAGAGTGAAGCTGCAACGCCACACAGTCAAACAGGTGAGCTCATTCTACCTTACATCGTAACTCTTATCTAGGGGTCAATCGGCCGATGTAGTCCTAATATTTGAATTCATTATACCTTATATATTAATTTTTTAAATTAAAAATTAACTTAAATTATTATTTCGAGTGGATTTGGTGGGTAAAATGTAGGGCTGGCACCCGTGGGTTCGGGTCGGTTTTTTGCTGAAAAAAAAACCGATCCGATGGATCGGTTATTTGGTNGATAACCGAACCGACCCACTTCATTGGGTCGGTTCGGTTCGGTTATTCGGGTTTATCCAACCCGATTGCCAGCCCTAGTAAAATGTACATTTTTGCTGACATCCAACGAATGCTTAGGTGGAAACGTTTATGGAAAGGTGGAACAACGATGATGAGTTTCGGAAAGACTACACGAGGTGCAATGTTCGAAGTACCTTGAGAAGATTCGGGACATTTGATGGTAGATCCCTCGGTCCGGACGAGGAGCCACCCTCGCTAAACAACACTGACAAGAACAGAGCAGCCATTGACAGCTCTGTTTCTCTTGGGCCGACAGCTGTTCATGTCGAAACTGCAGAAGACAACCTTAAACCAGCAGAGGCGGAGGGAAAAAAGGATAGAAAGCCCAAAATCAAGAACCCAGTGGCTGCTGTAGATACTGAACAGAATAACCAGAAACCAGTTTCAAGAGATTTTGATGGGATTGAGGTTGTCGTTGATTCAAGAGAGGAGGATGAACGATCGGAGGAGGAAGATGACGTGGCGAAGAGGTGTGAAGAGTTGAGAAAGGAAGAGGAAGCAGCGAGGGTGAAAGAGAAGCTCAAGGTGGAGGAGAAGGTTAAAGCTATGGCAGCTTTGGAGAGGAAAAAGCGGTTGGCTGAGAAAGCTCGAGCTCGGGCCGCCGTTAAAGCTCTGAAGAAAGCGGAAGAGCGAGACAAGGTAAAATTTCAGTGCGCATTCGAATACGGCTCTGGCTGTCGTGTTACCAAAGTCCGTACATTTATGCAGGAAAAGGAGAAGAAAGCGATGAGGAAGGAAAGGAAAAAGGCCGTCGGTGGCGGAGAGGCTAGAAACGACGCCGTTGATGAAGAGGAACCTCCCGTCGGCGCTCCGGCGGAGCCTCCAAAGGAATCCAAAACGGCAGAGAAAACCCAGAAAAGATCACAGTTCATCAAGCCGAAAAAAACAACTTCTATTCCTCCGCCCCTCCGCCGGCGAGGTAAGAGAAAAATGGAAACATGGATGTGGATTCTTCTGACCGTTGTGATCGTCGCCGCCGGGTTTTTTCTGGGATACGGCGGCTCTCTCGGCAAACTGGGG
>QAOC01030288.1:0-13547 GCA_003255005.1 Begonia fuchsioides | reverse complement strand
AATAAGAATTTTTATCATGCAAGCTATGTTATATTTTTAAAAAGTCCTACTGTAAAGTCACTAGACAATTTGCTTCATGTAGACGACTTTAAAATAGCCACAACTATCAAACTTTTGAAGAGCTAGAAATTCAAATTATACCATCAATACATTTCTTCTGAACTCTCTTCACGTGGCGTAGATTTTCCAAAGGTGCTATCTGATTTAACCGCCTGATAAAAATTTCTCACATTTTAGAAAAATAACTTGAGATTGAGAAAGCAATTATAATCTATTTTTTTAGAGTAGTATTATATTGACCTTTTAATTTCAGACTATAAGCTTATCATCTGAATGTCATCGATTAACTGCAGTACTATAATGCAGAGAGATACGATCATAGTGTAAAATTAAATTTGAACATAAAATTACTGCCCTTTTTTTCTTGATCTCCCAATTATAATTCTTATATTTTTTTTATGTATAAAATATAATATGCATTTGAAACATGAACGTAAAATTAGGCAAGCACAGTACGGTACTATTTTTATTTATTCCAGCATGAATGCAAAACAGATTTTGATCAAATTCCAACGCATCCAAAGTTAATGAACTGAAAATATTGATACTAACTAGAGTCCCACAGTAAAAATGGTTCTTGGTGACCAAAGCCTAACCTTACAAGAGCATTGATTAGCTTGGGCTCAACAACAGCAGCGAAAACGTTCACTGTTGACACATTATAACCCAAAAGGTCAAACAAGAAACAATTTAAAAAATTAAGAATGTATTGAGAGAATTTCTGTTAGTATTGGTCCACTACCAGTCGGCTGTTGATCAGGGGAGACATAGGGATTTTCAGGAATGTGAATGATTTGCCAAGTGTCCACGTTTTTGTTCATGGTCTTGCTTTCCTTCAAAATCTTATCTGTTTGAGCACGTGTAACGAAAATAACACCAGAATGAGCATTTGAATATCATACCAGCAGCCATTTTCTCTTCCAAATCATAAATACTACAAGGTAAAAGGCTCCCTAATTCTTATAATCTCAAGATAACGTTCGAAGGTGCTCCAAAATAGGGGTAGAATTTACAACTGAAAGGATTAAATCTACCCTTTCTTCTCAAAGAAAACCAAGAACAAAAAGCACAAGAAACCCTAACTCGTGTCTCCAGACCTAAACACTACTGGACCAAAAAACGTTAGAGATCAAACAATCCTGGATCCGAAATTTCACAATAATCTCGTGCAGCACTCAATTTGGCACAGATTGATTAATCCCCAAAATTTATCTAAGCCAAGCGCTAGAACCACGTCAGAAACCATAAAATAACTTAATCTGCTCTTCAATTCCTAGTTCCCACATTTTTTTTCCAGGAGCTGTTTGTACATCCATTTATCAACTTGAGAAACCAGAACGAACACAAATAAACGATCTCAAAAACCAAAATTCAAACATCCATCCTCCGTAATAATTGAAAAGCGAAACCTTGAAAAAAAGCTGGCAAATCTGCAGTGTTGAAGAAAGCAATAGCGACGATGATTCTGATGTTACCCTTTTCCTTCAGATGATCGAAGCAACCCTAGAAAAATCACAAAAAATTGAAATAACAAAGTAGATTTCATTTCCTTTCGTTCAAAGGGAGAGAGAACCAAGGAAAGGAAGAAAATAAACGAATATAAAAGGATGAAAGAGAGTTGTTGGCATTTGGTTGGCCACCGGCAATTCCAGGTTACCCGGTGGATCACGTAGTGGTCTATTGCAGTGTCGGGCTCTGACACGAGGTTTCTAGGAGAAACTTGCATTTCGCTTTCTACTGATAGAACAACTTTTCAACTTTAGTAAGAAGGGTCATCTTGTTTCTCAGGGTGTGAAGGTTTAGGGGCAAATCTATCCTAGTAGGGGCTGAAAAGCAGCAACGTTGAGCTTCATGAAGGTCTTCTTTTGCTTTTTATGCTCTGGCTGAGATGTGAGAGAATTCTTTTTCTTTGAGGCTCTTGATATCAGTCTTTAGTTTTGTAAGCTTTGACCTTAGGATGAATTGTTGAGTGCCATGACACGAAGAATTCCAAATGGAACTCGTAATAGCTAGGAATCGATCGTGCTTTGTCCACGTATTATAGAATTTCCAAGGAATCTTGCCTGGGATGGTAGGGTTGGATATTGTGACAATACATGGGGTATGATCAAATAAGCTCGGAAGTAGGAATTGATCCTAAGCATGTGGACAGTTTTGCATCTAGTTATTATTCACAAGGGCTCTATCAAGCTTGGTCCAGACTGTCCCATTAGACCAAGTGTAAAAACATCCAGATGAGGGTAGATCCTGAAGTCCCAGATCAGAGCAACAGGCTTGAAAATCCTTCATTTCTCTGTTGGTTACTCTTACTTCACTTTTACCGTCCTCGGGTGAGAGAACAACATTAAAATCTCTCAGAAGAAGCCATGATTTAAGGGGGGGCGGGTTTGCATTTTCGAGGCTAGTCCACAAGCCTTGTCTATCAGTCACTGAATGGAGACCATAAACAAAAGAGACATTGATGCCCAAATTGCTGATTTTTCTTCTGATGAGAGAGTGAATAACTTGAGAATGCAACCCATTGATTTCGACTTCAACAATATCTGGATTCCATAAAATGGCAATACGGCTATTTGGGTGAAGATCAAAATTAGTCACAAATTTCCATGCCTGAAGTCTTTTGTTCACAAAAGAAATGATGGTTTCGGGAGACGACTTGGATTCAAGAATGCCGAGCACATCAATTCTGTAGTTTTTTATCAAATGAAATACTTCATCTTGCTTGGGGCGAATTAAAACCCCTAATGTTCCACGTTGATATTTTCATATGGTTGGTCGGGGTAGAGGGGGGTCTCGGCTAGATTCAATTTCTTTTGAGTTTTCGGGACTTCTCGGGTAGTGTTTTCCTTCAACTTATGCCGCTTACCTCTAGTCGTTAAAGGTTCGGTAGTCTTTGGTCGGCAGCCGAGTGATTTTTTGTCAATAATGGATTGCGGCTGGTTCAGGGTGTGCTGGGCACTCATCTTTTTGTTTTTGTTTTGACTGTCTTGCCCGAGTAAAAACTTTGAAAGGAGTTTCAAGTTCAGTAGGAGAAGCTAGAGGGGTCGATGGTGAACTTTCGGCGACCACTGTGTCTTGTGAGCCTAAATCAATGGAAGCCAGAAGGTTTGATGGAGGAGCCGATGAGCTTTCTCCAGAAACCGAAGAGGGTAGGGAAGGGTTGATTGGTATTGGCGAGGCTTGGATGTTTTCCTTTGATGTTGCAACATGATTAGGATTGTAAGTTCCTCTTTTTTTGTAGACCGGGATTGATTGGGCAGGCTTTGTGGGAGGTTGGTTTTGGGCTGTAACACGCTATTTGCACTCTGCTGTTTTGTGGCCAATAGTGGAGCAATGAGTGCAATACTCCGGTTCGGTCTCGAAAACAACTTCTTGGGTGAATTCTCTACCTTGAGGGTCCATGAGGTATACTTCTCTAACTAGCTCTTTCGAAGCATCCACTTCAACCAAAATCCGTGCATATCCGATACGACCTAAGGACTTGGTGAGAAGGTCAGTCATGATTGGTTTTCCGACTTTGGAGGTGATCATGCTGAGTATCTCGTTACTCCAACGTTCAAGAGGGAGATTTGGGAGGGTGATCCAAACTGGGATTGTTTTGATTTCATCATCACCAAAATGGAACCATTCGGGCATCGGCTTTAGGAGGAGGGATCGGCCATAAATTGAATACGGACCTTCGCTAAGCACCTTTTCTCGATCGAGTTCTGATTGGAATATGAAAGTAATCCATCCGTTTGTATTTGGGATAACTTTTGATGATATTCCCTTCAACTGATCGGAAGCTTAGCTGGTGTCCTTGGCCTAGATTTCCACTATTCTTCACCATATCAGCATAGGTGCGAGAGATGGGGCGTTCGGTGGGTTCGGTAAATGGTTCAGTAATTTTCTCGAGCAGTTGGTGTGCAGGCTGATGGATTTCAGGAGAAAGAGGAATCGGGAGATCCTCAATGCCCAAATTTTTGCAGCCAATATCTTCCTGCATGCAGAATTTTCCAAGCAGACCAGAATCAATTAAAGAAGAAGGGATAAGGGGCAAACCTGGATTGGCTTTTTCCGACGCTGATGATGATGCCTGGGCAGACTCAGCAACGGAAGGAGTTTTTCAGCATTTGGGAGGTTGGGAAGCTTCGGCAGAAGAAGGCGTAACGGTTAGCCGGCGACGACAGAGATTTTCTGACGAAGAGGAACAGAAAAAGCAACGTCCGAAACTGATTTTTATACTTCAGGCAAAGCCGGAAAACTTCCGGACAGAGCTGGAAAGCGCTGTTCGAAACACCTGATTTCAAGCTCCTCCAATGACGCCCGATTTTATCTGCAGAAAGGCTCGAGATTCTCTTCTCCGGCAGCGTTTCTCAATGAGAAACCGAGAAGAGCAGCGGCAGAGAGAGTTTTTTCACCGAGAGGAAGAACAGCTTTGTTTAGGCGCTTGAGGCTAGAGGAGGGAGGTCCGAAGATCGCCCAAAAATCGCCCAAGGGAGAGAGCACTCTCCAAACCCTAATACCACGGGTTTATGAGTCGACAAATCAACTTAAAATCGGGACTCATGAAACTAAAATTGGATCTTGAAAATAAATATTTAAAATTAAATAAAATTCGATCGAAAACAAATAAAACTTTATATGCATTTAAAAACTAATTCAAAACTCGGTCAAATTACTCAAACCCTAAAACCCATATAATAACACATATTTTTCAAACTATGAAATTAGGTCGGGACAAATTGGGAACGCACTATGTTTTAATGTTTCAATTTCAATTCGTCCCAAAAATGAAGTGGATCGTGCTCACCACTAGCCACGAGTGAATCGGTGCACAACTCTATCTTCCTTATCAGTGAACCGTCCATTTTGCATAGATACTCATCCAATGCTGCGGGGACGAGACGACGTGACATACTACGATAGCGTACAGAAGTGCTGCCCTTCGGCTCGCAATTGAAGAAACTCCTGGTGATGAAGAAGAAGAAGGAGCTGTGAGGAAGGGAATGATTGCACTAGTCCCACACACACTGAGTGCGGAGGTTGTTCCCATCATTGAAGTCAGAGTGTGGGCCTTACCTCATTAGGGTTGCCTTCCGAATGAGAAAGACACTCCTGGGCAAAGGCTTTGATAAGTATTTCCTGTTGGAGGCCTTACGACTGTTTTACGTTACGTAACTTCCCGATCTTAGGCTGATACCGAGGTTGCCGGCCCATAGACCCCATTTCGGAGCCATAGTAGTGGGCACATTGGGCCTCAGTAGCAATAAATGCAAAAATATTCACTTCCATCTCATCGTTACATTTTTCGGCCTAATTCTGTGGGTGGTGTAGCGACCGAGTTAGAGAATACCTTCTGTAGCACAATCAAGGTCAGTTTGGTTTACTTAACTCTGCCACGCCAAGTCAGTTTTGTTCAGTTTATGAACCGGTCCGCCGTGTGGTCAGGGTTCCAAAAAAAAAACGATACAAAATTGGTTTTTTGAAATCGGGAACCAACCTGAAACAGGACCCATGATTCTTGGTTAATTAAAAATATGTAATTTTAACTATTTTATTGTATTATATTTTAAAAAATATAAAAATTTTAAATTTTTATATATTTTTTGGATTAGATTTGGGCTCATTTTTGCCGAGCTCGAGCCAAATTTTGATGGATTAAGGTTAAAATTTGTCCGATGGAAACTTTTAATTTTATCCATTTACGTAATGATAATACCAAATTACCAATCCTCAACTACGTTCTTTCATTTCACAATTCATTTCGTTCATCACAATCAAGATCTCATCTTTCCGACCATGTTTCGGGAAAATCCCACATCAACCTTCGCCTCCGCAAACATTCATAGAACAACATTAGTCGATCTATCGAAAATGGATGAACGAAGAGACAAGATTAAGAGAACAACAACATTAAAGTCTCATATTTAAAGCATAGAAGTGAGTGGCAATATAATCTCCAATCACCAACCATTGATGATGGAGAATAAAGTTTAACCCTTGATGTTCATAGTAGCATCCATCCTAATCAAGATAAAAACAACATAATTTCGACGATTCCAAGGTCCATCTTCGAGTACACGTTTCATAGAGAGAGAATGAAGAGGGATCCAACTCTGAGTGCATATAAGGGCCTCCACTGTTTTCGGTAACAAAGAAGTGCGGAATGAGTCAATAACGCGACCACCACAGCTAAAAGTTGACTCCGACGGTACTGTAGAAATCGGAACGATTAACACGTCATTTGCTATCATACTCAAAACTGGAAATTTATGGGAATTCAATTTCCACCATAGCAAAAGGTCTAGATTATCAGAAAATTCTTCAACAGCATCGTATAGGTAGACGTCAAGTTCCGACCTACTAATTATAGACTCGGTAAAAGATGTCCCGGAGTATAATCTAGAAAATAAAGGATCTTTCAGTAGTGATGTGCTAACATTGGACGAGCTCGATGGTTCGTCACTTGAACCCTTATACTCACTGTAAAGTCGGCACAAAAGAACATCTACTTCGTCAATAATATTCACACCCCCTCTCCTCCCCCATCAGAATCGTCAAACAAAGTTTTAACATATTTGATTTGGACCGAGGATCCAAAACAACTGTAATCCACATTAGTTTATTTATTTTTTTGACGTCCCCCCAATACTTGTCGAATTTTGCAATCATGTCATTAGTCATTGTTCTCAATAATAGATTAGGACCGTCAACGTGCATTTGAATATTAAGCTTCATTCGACATACCTCACTAAAATACATGTTGGAGGTCACATACAGGGAACCCGATACGGCAACCGTCGACTCATAGAAAATTTCCAAGAATTTGGTAAATTGACTAATATCCACCTAATCTTTGTCTGTGAAAGACCCTTAATCTCCTATATATGCTAAGAACTGAGAGTCAGATTCTGCAAGTTTGTCGAATGCAGCTGCATATTTCTCAGCTCTTTCCAACTGATTACTTTTACTAAAATAATCTTTCAACTGATTTTTTTTCCTCTTATAAATGGTCTCGATATCCCTTAACACTAACCTGCGCGAAGGTAGAACCAACTCGGGCCGGAGATATGCACACCACTTTCTGAATTCTTCTTTTTCTACCATTCTCATTGGTAGTTCATTGGTTATAATCATGTTTGCAAGTACTTCACGCGCTTCTGCATGCATAAAATATGATCTTGCTTTCCCTTTATCCATAGTAAAAGGCAACTTCTTCTGGAATTGATCTGTGGCCAACAAATACTTGTTGCAACTCTTCAAGTGCTTTGTCATATTTGAACTTCCTGCCTTCTTCGTATGACAAGCATATTTCTTGCCACAATGGTTATAGCTAGCTTTCGAATCTTATGGATCACATCCTTCATCCCTTCCGGGACCCGACTTCCCTATCCGATCCGATCCGATCCGATCCCCATCCCATCCCTTCCTGGACCCGACTTCCCGATGTTCGACAATACAATATGTTATTCATCTACAATGCAGGTCAGTGATCGACATGCTGCGACAGCTACTGAATCAACTGAATATAATGTAAATAATAGGGTGAACGACGGAATCTAACTTGAGACTTGAAGGCAGAGATCGTCGGCACTCGACAATCGGCAGTCGGCACTCGACAGTAGGGGTGGACTTCGGCAAACAAGAAAAATGAGGGGTTTGTGTCGCGGGAGTCAGTCGATCGTCGGGAGTTGGTCGGGAGTCGGGAGTTCAGAAGGGTTTCGACTTTCGATTTGGAGATTTCAGAATTTCGAATTGGGACTCGTTAATAATCGGCAATCCGATGTTCGGATCGGATCAGATCACATTGAATCCGATAACGATCAGATCTGATAAACGATCCGACGTTCGGATCGAAACTCAATTTTTCTGACTGAATACTATTGCCTGATCCGATTCGATTCAAACCGATTGGATCGTCAGATCGAGTCGGATCTGCCCAACCGAACTGGCGAACTATCTCTCCCTTCCTCTTGTAAATGGATTACGCCATCATCGTAGCGTAGCCATATTTCTATATATCTCGATTTGTATATATATGAATTAATTTTGAGTTTGGCGAATTTTGAGTTTGGCGACAAANCATGAATTTTGGACAATTGTACGATTTACTATAATTTTTTAATACATAAATAGACAAATTTCGTTGAAATTACATCTATCAATAAATTTTTTTGAAAATCAGCCTATTTACCTGAAACTCAAGCATTTTTGTGGCTTTTACTTTACTTTTTTTGCATACCTTCTTAATATATCTGATGATGTATCAGACTATGATTGGTCAAGTTCAAGTGTATTTAATGTATTACAATATTTATTCTACTAATTATAATTTGATATGTCAAAAGGTATATTACGATAATATTCTAAGAAGGTAAACCTAACATTACCTTAAAAAAATATTGAAATATTGAAATATGACAAATAAACAAAAAAAACATCAATTTGCAAAATAATATTTTTATATATTTGTACGATTTTTTTAAAAACAATATCCGACCCTTCTTCAAAAATCTAAAACCCTTGAAACACTGTGGTGCGAGAAACTCGGGCTGAAACTTGGGTTTGGACCTGGCCCTGTTAGCTTTCCTTCTTCCTTGACCATCAAGGCCGATCAATGGGGGCGGGAGTCACGGAACGACGGATAACGAAGCTGAAGTCTGCGTAGCAGAACTCGGTCTTTGTTTCCTTCCAAGCCAAACGCCCCTAATACAATACCTGCGGTTGTTAGTTGATTTTCTTCCGAGAATTAATCCAATCCTTTTGCAAGAATTCCTCCTTAAATTCACCTTATCCATACAGCGTCGGATTCAATTTTGAACATTTCAAACTTGGTGGGATAGATTGTTCGTTTTTCATCAACCATGCCACTACTCAGATTGCGCAATGTTCACCTGCTCAGATGTTCATTTTCGCAACCCGATCCACCAGCAACCCAATTTGCTCGTTTTCATTCTACTCCTTGGTTATGTGAAAAATGGAGGAACAAATGGAACTCTGTGAGTTATCTTCTTTACCCTCTTGCTTGAGGAACAAATGGAACTCTGTGGGAATTAAAACATTCCATAACTATGAAGTCAGTTATCCGGTTACTAATTTCAAGGCTGTCTTACATTGTTTGTTTTGATGTGCTCAACTTTAGGAGGCGGAATGAAGCTCCTTTCCATGGGAAAAAGCCATTGATAGTGAACGGGACCCTTACTAGACAAAAAATGAAGTTTCATTTAACCATTAAGAAACTGCATTTGAATATTAATCTCTAAACTGCAAAAGGAATGATCACAATATAGAGAAATTATTGCAGAAGAGTTGTTTGTCCATGTGAATTGGAATTGGCCAGTGTGAGTCACATCAAGTTCGAACTAGCTACTCCCATTACTAATCTACGCTAGCAATAAGTGAGGATACTGTGGATTTTTTCATGGAATTGATTGTGTAGATTCACACGTTTTATTTACATTGGTTTCTAAATGCCTCGTCTATATGTGGCTGTTAATGTAAACTTTTCCTCTGGTATGTCTGTTATTTATTTTAACTTCTTATCGTTGTGTTTTCCAAGTATTTGTTCAATTTACTAGTTGTTTTCTAAATATTAATCTTGCCGGCAACTTAGTGCTTACAACAAGATCATAGTCATGCTGCCACTCTCTTTCTCAGTTAATTTTTTTTCTAGGCCATCTGGTTAATTAAAATCTTTTGAAAGCAGAAAAAGGAAAGGAAAAAGCGTGTCTGTTGTTGCTCGGAAGGCTAGGGGTTGCAATCTTAATGCTTCTGATCTTATCATGTTTGAGTGAAAGAATCCAATTGAGCTTGAATTCTTTGATTTATTATTAACTGTTAGAAGTTCTAACAATAGTCGTTCATAATGTTTGGTTTTTTTGCAGGATGTGAGCAAAGATCAAGAAACATCTAAAGTATGTTACTTTGCATCTACTTTTACTGAATTTTTGACAGACCTTCTTGTTCTAGATGACCCGTCAGTAGAACTTAGATTTTTGATTGACATGCATAAATAGACTAACAAAGGATGAGAGGAATATAGAATCTGTGGAAGAGAAATCAGAAAAGAAAGCCTAGAATCTAGAAATTCTAAACGTCTATTGTAGCTTTCATGTGATTCTTCAACAGAGAAGTATTGTTTTGAATAACTTGTCCAGATGTAATTAGAAAATGTTTGATTCCTGTTGGTGTTCTACTGCAGCGAACTTTTTTCAGCTAGAAAATATGAAAATACGTATAATTAGATCAGATAATCATTCAAAGACCATCAACTTTTTTCTTCTTTATCTTGAAGCACACACTTCTTTATTTTGAAGCACACAATGACGCTGATGTTTTTAAATGTTAAAATCAGAACCATAGTAGACATGCAATCCGTCAAAAGCGTGCTGATGCAAAGAAAGCTTTGAAGAACCTGTTGTATAACAGTGTATCATCTAAATTTTCATTTCAGGTACATACTATACTTATGTACCTTCTAGCTGAGTCATATAGATTTCCTCCTTCAAATAACCGTGCAAATAACCGTGCAGGAACGTGATCTTCACGTCAAATTGAGCTAGTTCCAAATTCAACTGTGCTGCTAAAGCCGGACAAAATTCCAAATGAGGAATGTTTAACACGGGGAGAAAAAAGGGGTTCGCTGAGAAAGCTCGAGCTCGGGCCGCCGTTAAAACTCTGAAGAAAGCGGAAGAGCCAGACAAGGTAAAATTTCAGTGCATTCGAATACGTCTTCGGCTGTCGTGTTACCAAAATCCGTACACTTTATGCAGGAAAAGGAGAAGAAAGCGATGAGGAAGGAAAGGAAAAGGGCCGTCGGTGGCGGAGAGGCTAGAAACGACGCCGTTGAAGAAGAGGAACCTCCCGTCGGCGCTCCGGCTCCGGCGGAGCCTCCAAAGGAATCCAAAACGGTAGAGAAAACCGAGAAAAGATCACAGTTCATCAAGCTGAAAAAAACAACTTCTATTCCTCCTCCCCTCCGCCGACGAGGTAAGAGAAAAATGGAAACATGGATGTGGATTCTTCTGACTGTTGTGATCGTCGCCGCCGTGTTCTTTCTGGGGTACGGCGGCTCTCTCGGCAAACTACGGAGATGATCAACTTTAGGTTCTAGATATAAATAATATCTAAATATATAATAATATTAAACGATTAATAATTAATTATTTAAGAATTGATTGACACGCTTGCTTATTCTTTTTTGTTTTCTTTTACATAATTGTGCTTAAAATTTTACATAATGTGCTTGCAATTAAACCGATAATTGGGTGAATATCGCCTATTAGTGGTAGGACATGCGAGTGGCAATCGGGTCGGGTTTAAAAGTTTGAAAACCCAAAAGTTAACTGACTTGTCTATAATTGAATAGTAGCACTCAATTTTCACGGTTTAAAGTTAACATGGATGTGCTTGAAAGTCTAGAGTAGTGTTATTTATTGTCGTAAATGTGTGTTAAAAATGTCAAGGATTTGATTAGTTAAATTAATTAAAAACAAAAAATTAAAAAAAAAATTAAATGTTGCGTCTGTGTGAGGCATGATGCGTCTGAGCGGAGCATAATCGGACGAATGACACAAGAATTCTTGGGTCCGACAAGCCTAAATAAATTTAAAAACACTCTTTCCACATCATTTCTTAGTAATAAAATATAATAAAATTGATCCAAAATCAAACAATTAACAATCCAACACCAAGTACCAAAACCACAAACCTAACAAAAAATCAATATTACACCGAACCAAAAAAACCAAAGTCTAGTCAATTCGGTTTTTGATTTTTTTAAATTTAACCAAACCAGACCGACTCTGGCATTACATCCTCAAATTTAACACGGTTTTTATCCGAGTCAATCTAAAAAAATGCGATAACCTCGAGCGAAGCCAAAACGTACAATATACTTAGACCTCACTGATTAAACAACCTATTAAATCTAATGTTTGTGTTATATATAAATGATTACGGTTCATCTAGAACCACTTTGAAAACGGCATAATGATGGTTCAAGCTCTTCTCTCCCTGCAGTCGATAAACACTGCCCAACGCGCCTGCATTTGGGTTCGGATAGACATAAAATATTCGCCTCATTCTCTGGTGGACAANAAATGGAAATAATGACGCAACTTTAGTAAACTTACATAACGCATGGCTCCCAGACCAAGTACATGTCATAGCCAGTGCACAGGTAAGGCCTCGACGAATTGGAAGAAGCACGTTCATCAGGAGAAGTAACATTCTCATCATTCTTAGCCTAAAATATAGCAATAACACAATATTAGAGCAATTAATAGTTTACTATTAAGTAATTATTTCTTGAAAATACTTGCATTTTTCAGATCAATCTTTTGTCGTTTTGAGGAAGAACCAGCAGATGAGGCCTTCGTTTGGCTTAATTCCACTGAATTTTCTCTATAACCTGTAAAAAAATAACGCTAGGTTACCTTATTATTGTACCTTTTTAAAATATATGCTGATATGTCAAATGATGATTAATAAAAAAAAACACTAATAATTTTACTATTTATAACATTAATTTTATTTTATTTACACCAATAATTATTTAAAATGTAAGTGTGTATTCTAAGAATAAATAAATAAATGGTAAACGTCGACTTACTCCCCATGTAAACTTGTACTTTAACTTGAGAAAGAATATTATTAAGGTTACCTTTTTAATATGCACTATTAAAATGCATGCTGGCGTGTCAGACAGTGATTAGTACAATAAACGTATAAATAACTTTTTTACAATTTACAATATTAATGGTACTTTAATCACACCAATAATTATTTCACACGTTGTGTATTTTAAGAAAGTACAATAAAAAAGTAAAAATAAACTTACTCCCTGGGAATAGTTCTCTGTCCCGTGCAGCAGATGATTCAATAGCAACCATTGCAGCGTGTCGTAAGGGATGCCAATCATGAGAATTGTCCGTACACGACGTTTCTTTATCCCAGTTCCAAGGATGCATACAAGACACACCATTATGATTCCGATTCAATTCTCTGATACAACCCTTTAAAGCCAACTCCGAGTTCTCAAAACGGGAGGAGCATTTTTTGAAGCACGGTTTCCTTTGAGATGTATTTCGAGTACAAATTTGATCCCATGCACTTGCTATTATCTGCTTAGTTGAAGGATCCACTATAACTGCAGCATTGACTACCTATAGAAGAAGCATAGTCAAAGATTAGCAAATTTTATATGTTTCACATAATCTGAATCGAACAAAGAATTGAATTTAGTTGCAAATTTTAAATTATCTACGTTCGGGGGAATCGGCATTCTCAAAATGAAGAACACTAACCAAATCATCGTCGTATTTCGCCGACTCAACAGCAAACTTCATAAAGTTGATAACTGATTGTCGGTCCTCTTCACTAAATCCACCAACGCCATCAATCTTGCTGCAAACCCGTAAAAAAAAACTCAAGATAGAACAAGTGACGACTACATTGAAAACCAATTTTTTTCAAACAATATGAATCGCTTTCCTTGTGTGTTT
>QAOC01030275.1:0-48510 GCA_003255005.1 Begonia fuchsioides | reverse complement strand
TTTTTTCATTGTGGTTTAGAGCTATCATGAATAAATATTATAAATAATTATTTCAATTGTAATATACTAAATACATTTTAACTAAATAATTATTATTTGATACTTCATGTTGTATAATAAAAGAATATGCTAAGAAATTAAACTTATCATTATTTTTTATTACATTTTGTATTGTGACAAAGAGCTATCGTGAATAAATATTATAAATAATTATTTTAATTATAATATATTAAATACACATTAACTAGATCAATTATTGTTCGATATGTCAAGATGTATAATAAAAGAATATACTAAAAAATAAACTTATCATTGTTTTTTATTATTTTTGTATTGTGGTAGGGAGCTATTGTGAATAAATATTATTAATAATTATTTTAACTGTAATATATTAAATGAACTTTAACTAGATTAATTATTGTTAGATGTATAATAAAAAAATATACTAAGAAAGTAAATTTATCATTATTTTTTATTATTTGTTGGATTGTGGTGGGGAGCTATCATGATTTGAGATCATCATCCGATATGATGTCTTTTTCATTTCATTCGGTTTCTTTAGAAGTAGGCTTGGTTCGTTGAATTCCTGTTTCTATTATCGGAGCCTCTCGAATCTAGCTAATGAGTTAATTCGAATATTCATAAATAATATTATCATATGTAAACAATATTGAGTAGAGAGGTTGGGCATGTTGAAGACTAAGTTTGTGGTTAGATTTGATTAATTTTGGTATATTATATGGTTTTTATTAAATTAATGTTCTAAAAATGTATTTAAAGTAAATAAATTTTGTTGTCAATTTTTTTCACTCCTTTAGGACAAAATAGACCCATCGAAGTTTCTTCAATTCGCATGCCCAAATAATGAGCCTGATTCACTCGGCTCGACGCTTGCCTATCCAGTAAAGGTGGGCACTGTCTGGGACATGTCAATTTCGAGCTTAATCAAAATATGAACTGTGAAATATGAGTTGGTTTAAGTTTTTTTAATCTAATTCTATATTAAGAAATAAAATATATTTTTATTATATTTAAGTATGATTTGACTAATTTGTATTCAGTTTTTGAGTTTATATCAAAACCTGAACTGTGAAATTTGAGTGAGCTTAAGTTTTTTTTTTTCAATCTAATTCTATATTAAAAATAAAATAATTTTTTTTTATATTTGGGTAAGATTTTAGTGATTTGACTTTATTTTGATTCAATTTTTGAGTTTATATCAGATTTTATCTTATTTTGAGTTATTTTACTCGCAATTTGGTTCTCGACTTCACAGTTTTTTAAATTCTAGACTGGTAACGAGTTCAAAACGTGGTTCCAGTTCGGATCTCGATCTTCGTCAGGTTTTGCCCACCCCTGCTATTCAGTTAAGAGCGAATCATGCACTATGGTGCCGATAAAAATATGAGGCATACCTTACTATAAAATGTAACTTTTAATACCACGCGACTATAAAATATAGTTCATGACATATAATAGAGGGAGATTTGTGAGGTCCCTCCTCCATTAAATGAGGGGGGCCCACATAATTAATGGAGACCTATAAGGTCTCCATTTTCGGCGCCTAACGCGCACGCCGCCCACCTTCGTTTTTCGATTTCATACTTCGTGAAATCTCTATAAATAGAGGTTTGAGAATCATTTTCATCATCCACTCAATCTTCATTCGACAATCGTATCGGAAAGTATTCAAAGTAGAGAGAGAATTTTTGGAGGGAGAGAAAAGAAAGAGTGTGAGAGAAAAATAAATGTGATGCTTTTGTGCACATTGTGAATTCTAAGAGTGGTGGTTTCTCTTAGTGAATATTTTCTAGAATATTTGATTCTATAAAAATATTGTAAATCCTATTTTTCATAGTGAGATATTTCTCGACTTGGTCCCGTGGTTTTTTTTCGATTTGGGTTTCCACGTAAAATTCTCAGTGTGCATTTTTGGCATTATTTTCTTTACTTCTTGGCCGTTATATTTTTACGGAGTGGAAAAATATTCCTGGTATTTTTTGGATCACATCTGTTATTGTTTCTTATACTGCCTGGTTAGTGGTGTAATTGTACTGTGAAGTAGTTCTGGCTAAGGCAAGACTTGGTATTTAAGTGTCCGTTCGTGACTCACTTCTCTTACCTGAGAACTACTTGGAAAGGTAATTCTGTCTAAGAGACTGCCAAGAGCGTCTTTTATGAGAATTAGTCTGATCAGTACTCTATACGTTTTTTGGTGGTTAAAGAAGTAATATTCAGGTGGATATTCGTGTTGTATTTCCCAACAAGTGGTATTAGAGCCTCGTTATTATGGCCGGAAAGGTTGAAATTGAAAAATTCAACGGGAATAATTTTTCGCTATGGAAATTAAAGATGAAGGCGCTATTACGAAGAGATGGTTGTGTTATAGCCATCAGTGATAGATCGACGAATGTTGAAGATGAGAAGTGGATCAAAGCGGACGGGGATACTACCGCTATTTTTCATCTTGCTCTTGCAGATGAAATTCTGTCAGGTATCACAGAACTGACAACTGTTAAGCAGATATGGGATACGCTGACAGAGTTATATGAAGCAAAGTCAAATCATAATAAAATTTTCTTAAAAATAAAATTATATACTCTTCGGATGTCAGAGTCGACGATGGTCACAGACCACAATATGCTAAACACCTTGTTCTCGCAACTCACGGCAATGGAGCACAAAATCGACTCAAATGAAAGAGCCAAACTTTTACTTCAGAGTTTGCCAGATTCATACGATCACCTTATTATAAATTTGACCAACGGTACTGCAAAAACTTTGACGTTCATAGATGTTGCAGCTACTGTTCTAGACGAAGAAAGCAGACGGAAGAACAAAGAACGTGCTTTCGTGGAGGTCTTATCAATAGTAAGAGAAAGATCAAGAGAACGTGGGGCTTCTGGAGCCAGCACATCAGGAAGGGCAAAATCAAAAAGCAAAAAAGAGATTAAGTGCTAGTAAAACATGTCACATCTCAGACATGAATCTTTGCCAATTGTATTCATTGTTTGGCAGGAAAACAACACAGAGTTTCCTTCAAAAAGAATTTTGCGTCAAGGAAACCAAACATGTTAGAAGCAATCTATTCAGATGTTTGTAGTCCTATGTCAACAAAAACATTAGGCGGTATGGTCACATTTATTGATGATCACTCAAGAAAGGTTTGGGCCTACACACTCAAAACCAAAGACGAGGTATTTAACGTCTTCAAACAATTTCATGCTCAAACTAAGCGGGAAACTAAAAAGAAGTTAAAATGCATCCGCACAGACAATGGTGGCGAATATATGGGATCCTTTGATGAATACTGCAAGATGCAAGGGATCAGACACGAAAGATCAGTTTCAAAGACTCCTCAACAAAATGGTGTTGCTGAAAGAATGAACAGAACGATCGTGCAGAAGATAAGGTGCATGTTATCACATTCAAAACTTCCCAAAACATTTTGGGGAGAAGCAATGAAGACTGCAGTAATTATCATCAATATGTCTCCATCAGCACCTCTGAATGGAGAAGTGCCAAACAGACTATAGACAGGAAAAAACAACTCATATCAGCATCTAAAAGTGTTTGGATGTAGGGCGTTCGTCCATATTCCAAAAGACGAGAGGTCAAAACTAGACAACAAAGCTAAGGAATGCATATTCCTTGGATACGGAAGTGATGCATTCTGATACAGGTTTTGGAGTCCAACTAACAAGAAAATTGTCAGAAGCCGAGATGTTGTCTTCTTTGAAAATCAAACTATTGAAGACAAGAAGAAAGATGTGGAGATCACTAATGAACATCTTGTAAGAGTTGAACCGGTGAAATCAACTTTTGACAGAGGAGATACCGGAGAATCTAGTGATCATGTAGCTAATGAAGTTGACCAAAGAGAGACAGACATCTCTCATGAATTAGCTACAGAGTTAAGGAGGTCAACAAGAGATCGTCAACCATCAAAGAGATACTCTGTCAATGAGTATCTGATGATTACTGACTGCGAAGAACCTGAGTGCTATGATGAAGCTATGGAGCATCAACAAAAGAATAACTGGTTAGATGCAATGCAAGATGAGATGACATCATTGCATGAGAATCATACTTATAAGTTGGTTCAACTTCCAAAGGGGCGGAAGGCACTCAAGAACAAATGGGTATACAGGCTTAAACTTGAGAGCGAAAGTTCACAACCAAGGTATAAAGCCAGACTAGTTGTGAAAGGTTTTGGTCAGAAGAAAGGCGTTAACTTTGAAGAAATATTTTCACATGGCGTGAAAATGTCATCCATACGAGTGGTACTTAGATTAGCTTGAAGTCTCAATTTGGAAATCAAGCAACTCGATGTGAAAACTGATTTCTTACATGGTGAACTAGAAGAAGAAATCTACATGGAACAACCAGAAGGATTCGTTGAAAAAGGGAAGGAACATCTGGTTTGTAGATTGAAGAACAGCCTGTATGGACTAAAGCAAGCCTCACGACAATGGTACAAGAAGTTCGACTCATTTATGGTCAATCAAGGATATATGAAAATTTCTTCAAACCATTGTGTGTTTGTGAAACGGTTCACAGACAATACCTTCATAATTCTCCTACTTTATGTCGAAGACATGCTAATTGTGGGCCGTGATAGTGAAAAGATTGCTACGTTAAAGAAAGAACTTAGCAAGTCTTTTGCCATGAAAAATTTAGTACCAGCGAAACAGATACTTGGGATGAGTATCACAAGCGATAGAAAGAACGGGAAGTTATGGCTATCGCCATGAGAAATATATTAAGAAAGTTCTCAGTCGATTCTATCTGGATAAGGCGAAACCGGTCAGCACTCCACTTGCTAATCATTATAGACTTACTTCCAAACAAAGTCCTTCTACTAAAGAAGAAAAAGCAAAAATGCAGAGAATTCCATATGCCTCAGCAGTTGACAACTTGATGTATGTTATGGTTTGTACGAGACCTGACATTGCACATTCTGTTGGAGTAGTCAGTCAGTTTTTATCAAATCCGGGCAAAGAGCATTGGAATGCGGTAAAATGAATTCTGAGATATTTTAAAGGTACTTCTGAATTCAGTTTGTGTCTTGGAAGTAAAGAGTCTTTGTTAGTAGGCTACACTGATGCAGACATTGTTGGAGATATTAACTCTAGAAGATCAACATCAGGTTATTTGGTTACATTTGGAGGGAGAGCTGTATCATGGCAATCAAAGAGGCAAAAATCAATTGCATTATCTACAACAGAAGCTGAGTTTATTGCGACGACAGAAGCGTGCAAAGAAATTTTGTGGATGAAAAAATTTCTGGCAGAATTGGGTCATCAACAAGATAAGTATATCTTATATTGTGACAGTCAAAGTGCTATTAATTTAAGCAAGAACCCGAACTTTTATTCGAAGTCAAAACGCATAGATATCAAATATCATTGGATACGAGAAGTGTTGGACAACAAGCAGGTGTATCTTGAGAAGATCCACACAGACAATAATGGCTCAGATATGATGACAAAGATCTTGCAGAGAAATAAATACGAATTCTATAGAGATTCAGCGGGATTAGAGATAGTTCTTCATAAGTCGGGAGATGGAGATTTGTGAGGTCCCTCCTCCATTAAATGAGGGGGGCCCACATAATTAATGGAGACCTATAAGGTCTCCATTTTCGGCGCCTAATGCTCACGCCGCTCGCCTTCGTTTTTCGATTTCACACTTCGTGAAATCGATATAAATAGAGGTTTGAGAATCATTCTCATCATCCCCTCAATCTTCATTCGACAATCGTATCAGAAAGTATTCAAAGTAGAGAGAGAATTTTTGGAAGGAGAAAAAAAAAGAGTGTGGTGCTTTTGTGCACATTGTGAGTTCTAAGAGTGATGATTTCTCTTAGTGAATATTTTCTAGAATATTTGATTCTAAAAAAATATTGTAAATCCTATTTTTCATAGTGAGATATTTCTGGACTCGATCACCGTGGTTTTTTCCCGATTTGGGTTTTCACGTAAAATTTTCAGTGTGCATTTTTGGTATTATTTCCTTTACTTCTTGGCCGTTATATTTTTACGGAGCGAAAAAATATTCCTGATATTTTTCGGATCACATCTGTTATCGTTTCTTATAGTGTCTGGTTAGTAGTTCTGGCTAAGACAAGACTTGGTATTTAAGTTGTCCGTTCGTGACTCACCTCTCTTGGAAAGGTAATTTTGTCTAAGAGACTGTCAAGAGCGTCTTTAATGAGAATTAGTCTGATCAGTACTCTTCACGTTTTTTGGTGGTTAAAGAAATAATATTCAGGTGGATATTCAGGTTGTATTTTCTAACATTGTTGGCTCCTCTATTATTCGGAAGCTTCGTCATCTAGGCTTTACAAATCTTGTTCTTCGTTCCCATGCCGAGCTCGATCTCACCCGCCAAGCTGATGTAGAGTCATTCTTTGCCACTGAAAAGCCACAATTTGTGATTCTCGCCGCCGCCAAAGTTGGTGGAATCTATGCCAACAAGATGTACCCTGCAGATTTCATTGCCGTCAATCTGCAAATCCAGACCAACGTCATTGATTCAGCTTATCGAAATGGTGTCAAGAAGCTTTTATTGTTGGGTTCATCCTGCATTTATCCAAAGTTCGCCCCTCAGCCGATCCCTGAAGATGCACTCCTCACCAGCCCATTAGAACCCACAAACGAATGGTATGCAGTGGCAAAGATTGCGGGAATCAAAATGTGCCAAGCCTATCGAATCCAATACAATTTTGATGCCATTTCTGCAATGCCGACAAATTTATACGGTCCAAACGATAATTTTCATCCTGAGAGTTCACATGTTTTACCGGCATTGATGAGGAGGTTTCATGAGGCGAAGATAAAGGGCGCCAAAGAAGTGGTGGTATGGGGAACAGGGAGTCCATTAAGGGAGTTCTTGCACGTTGATGATTTAGCAGATGCGGTGGTCTTTTTAATCGATAAATACAATGGAATCGGGCATATCAATGTCGGGAGTGGAAAAGAAGTAACCATAAAGGAGTTAGCTGAGCTTGTAAAAGAAGTAGTGGGGTTTGAAGGATAGCTTGTTTGGGACTCATCAAAGCCTAATGGGACTCCAAGGAAGCTCATGGACATGTCAAAGCTCTCAGGTTATGGTTGGAAATTGGAATGCATCAATTTCTCTGAAGAATGGGCTTATGGATACCTACAAATGGTATCAAGAAAACGTTAATCAATGAAGCAGGTGATTTTCATCCTTTATCAATTCAATTATCTTTCACTTTGTTCTTTGACTGTTTCATTTCATTCCACATTTTGTATAACTATGTTATAGTTTAGATACGATATATCAACCAGATTATATCGAAACTATGTTATAAGTTTGTGCTATAGGTTGATCCAGTCATATGATAAGTATACAATTGCTGCCTGCTTCTATTTTTGCTCTATTGTTCCTATTTTTCCTCTTGAAATCATGGGAATCGAACAGCTCGGAAGAGGATGAAATTGCTTCCAGAAAGTCGAAATCGAAGCGAACTAGTTTCGAGGTAATCGATGTAAGCTATTTTTAGTTAATATTGGTCTGTTTTAATGAAATCTTCATGCTGGAACACCTGGGATTCTTAGATCAACATCTTGGGGTGTCGTCCAATTGAATTTCTTTCATCGCTTGCACTCGATTTCAGCAAATTTATGCTGTAATTTGTAGCAATGAGGAGACAATTTGTTCGGTTTGGTGTATAATTTCCTGTCAATGTTCTTCATTTTTCAGTAAATCTCATCTGTGCTCATCTTTTGAGAGTAAATTTCAGTTGAAGCTCCCAATTTTGATAGCTTTGAAATTGACCATTTGTTTTTATTTTTTTTATTCTATAAGCTGAAACGTTAAATATTGATTCCTCTACTTAAAAAAATAATTAATTTATTTAAACATAATTAATTATTTGTTACATTGCACTAATCATGATTGGAAATGTCTACAATAATTTAAGATAAAATAGTAAATATAATATTATCAATTAGTCTTTTTTTCTTTTTTTTTTTTCCGAATAACGGTAATTTTGCCTTCATAATTTATACGTTAAATTGTCAAATTATATTGAATAATTTTTAGAGTAATTCTAAGTTTATTTTTTTAATTTTTTTTATTATATATACTGACGTATTAAATATTAATTGGTCTAATTAAAAAGTAATTTATGTATTTAAACATAACTTGGATAGTCAACATGTACAACTTAAATTTAAGATACATCGTTAAACATAACATTATTGTTTAATAAATGGTCATTCTTTCTTATTTTTTTTAGAATAACAATAAATTTGCCTTCATAATTTATACGTTAAGTTGTCAAATTATATTACATTTATCGTACATACTATTGTTTGACACTTCAGCGTGTAGAGTAACAAAATAATGATAAGATTATAATTTTGTCGATAAATTTCATGCAGTCGTGGTTGTTCATTTCACAATACGATCACATTAATTCTCAACCTACAAGGTTTCAACACACCATACATAGGTCTTAATTAGGCGATATAGATGGTAGAAGCAAAAATTACACTATGAAGTCAATAAAAATTATACATTTTCAAAATAATTTTCTCTAAATTTTATTTTATCGTAAAAAAAATACTATGTTAAGATAATAAAAATAAATGATTAAGTTGTCATTCATCTCTCAAATTTGAAATTGTGGGACAATTGATAATTTGTCATGGTATCAGAACTGAATGTTCTAAGTTTCGATCATCGACAAAAAAAATCTCATTAAAAAAACTTACATGCAAAGACCTAAAAAAGAAATATGACTATATGTGATAAAAAAAAATATTAAGATAATAAATATAAATGATTAAATTATTCTTGTTATTAAAAATTTAGAATTTTAAAATAGTTTCTAATTTATCATAGCCATATAAATTAAGGGTAGACAAAACCGCAACAGAACTACAAACCGGACCAGAACCGTCGGTTTTAATCCGGTCTTGGTTCTAATTTTCAAAAAATCGTGATTTATGGGCTGATGCCGATCTTTAGGAGTAAAAAAACGTAAAATTGAAACTGAGACGGAAAGTAAAAAAATTCTAAAATCGAGTAAAATCAGAATCAAACTCTAATAAAATCTTATATAAATTCTAAAACTTATTATAAACCAACCCAATTACCTAAAATCTAAGTCAATTATAATAAAAAATATATTTTATTATAATATTTTAATTTATTTTTAAATATAAAATAAAACAAATTAAATCAATAAAATAACCACTAAAAATTGAAAATAACCCCTAAGATAATAAGAGGAAGAGGAGAGAGACGTGAGAAGCTTTCATTTGGTGGAACATAAACCACTGGTAATCCCTCTCCTTGGACACTAATTAACCACTAATCACTCTATTTGCTCCACTTCTCCATTGAAATTCACGATTTTGGTCGGCACCCATTCCCAAAATTTGATTTTGAAATGCGGGTCTACTTCGCAATGCATGAAAGTTCAGAGATTTGTGTATCTAGAGAGAGAGAAAGATGTCTGAACAGAGCTTGTAACCAAACCAGAAACAATTTGAAGCAATGAAAAAGGAGAGAAAAAATCACCGAAGAGAGAGAGAGAGCCTTGCAGCCAATATCACCGCCGCGAGAACCGCCGTCAAAAACTGCGAACGGGAGAGAGAAAGAGGGCTTCCCTCGAAGAACGAGCTTCGAAAATGGCGCTCCCATGGCTTCCACTCCGAACCTCACGAAAAGACAAAGCCAAAAAGAGCATCCTTCTCGGAACTATCAAGCAGATCAAGTCCCCGGCCATGGCTGCCGACCATAAAGATGAGGTCAACCCCAACAAAACAATCTCCCAAAAATCCTCGAAATCGACGCTAGCATGCATCCCATCATCTCTAAGTTTTATCAAAAATAGGTTGCTCATAATCTAATGTTCTTTTCCATTATTTTCTCTACAAAAAACATGAAATTATCACTATATTATAGGGGCAGAGGCTTGGAGGGTCGGGTCGGTTTTGTCCGGTTTTTGAACTGGCGTATACAGTTACGATTACGAGATATCGGATCCGTAAACATTTTTTAAAATCGAGAACCAACCAGGCCCTGAATCGCGATTAAAAACTTGAGATTTTTAATTCGGTTAAAATTTTATTTAAAATTGAAATACATATGATTTTGTGTTAAATTTTAAAAAATACATAATTTTAAAACTTTTATTGTATTTGGGGAACATTTTGAATTGTTTTCAGATTTGGGCGAATTTTTAATCGATTTTTTTTGTTCAAGTCAGATTTTGACTAGTTTTATGTCAATAATTTGACCCACGGGCCGGTTTTACGATTTTTACATTAAAAATTGTCAATTGATCAGTGAAAAGCAATTTGGAACCGACCCAATACGTTACTTACTATTTTTTAAGCAAAGCTAGTATGAGTTGGTCGGTCCTGATTTACGCACGAGTGCACCGTGGTTTTACCCACCCCTAGCATATTAATTATAATAATGGGTAAATTTTATTTAAATAAAAAATCTTAAAACTTTGAAATCTGTCTAATAGTGTAATATTATCAGTTTTGTGTACAGTTATTTGTAATTTTACTCAAATTATGCCCAAAATATGTTATTCACAGATAAATTGAGTTTGACCAAATCACAATGTATGACCCACCCACATAATAAGAGTAATCATAAAATTAGCATGCACGGGCATAACTCAGTTGGATCAGAGATAGTAGATTGGGTACAAGAGCATAAATTCGACGTCTGCGCTATCATAGTGTGAGAGTGGTTGCCTCCAATGTTGGGATAGCTCCTTGGGATATCAGGTAAAAACCTCTTATCTCTAGGCCGCTGAGTCACCGTGATTTAACCATCTCACAAAGGGCCAGGATATGGGAGCTNAATGGAAAAATACCCGGATCCGGATATTCCAGGTAGGATCCGGGTATTTTTGGGTCTACCCGAAATTTAAATCTTTCTGAAATGTTGCTTACCTGGATCCGGATATTCCGGGTAAGATCTGGGTATTTTTGGATTTTGATAAAAAAAACAGAATATCATTGAAAAAATAGTAAACTTGATTCTTGGAGTGTTGGACTGGGCTGGACAACGAGTATTAAACACGGGTATCAGATATTTTTACAATACCCGCCGGTACCCGGACTCCCTACCCGTTTATCCGAACCCAAAACTATATTTTTACTCGTTACCCTACCTGTACCCGGCCCTTAAGGTTTCGGGCCAGACCTTAAGGTGCGGTTCGGGTTGCTCACCCCTACAAATATCAGAATTATACGTTAATTTCTAGAAACTAGTGATTGGGTATGATAAGGTCCATTGTAATCAGGTGCCCAAGCCCGTCGTAGCTGTCCACGTGTAAGGCCACGGCTCTCCTCTCCAGACAAACACGCCGATCTTCGGCCACGTAGCAGACGGAGTTACGACCAAATACCGGGTCCCACATTATCTATTTATTCGTCCCAGGCTTCCGGCACGAATTTACAGTCATATCCCTCCTCTTCTTGTTACCCAAAAATAGAATCCCCGCCTCGAGGGCCCCATACCCCGGCTTGACAGGCTGTGAGGAGGTAAGTTACGGTGACTCAGCAGCTCAGAGATGGAAGACCTTCTTCTTGATGCTCCAAGGAGCTACCCCAACATTGAAGGTAACAACTCCCACACTAGGGCAGCGCATGATTCAAACTCAGACACTTGTTACCAGATCTGTCATCTCTCTACCACTGAGCTGAACCCGTACGGGCATATCCTTCCTCTTCTTCTCCTTATCCTTGTGACTAGCTAAAATCAGATCAGAACTATAAATTGAATTAAATTTATCAATTTTAATTTAGTTTTCGTTCTAATTTAAAAAAAAATCATAATTTATGGGACAGTTTCGGTCTTTAGGAGTAAAAAACCGTGAAACCGGAACATGAATTGTAAGTAAAACAAAAATTCTAAAATTGAGTAAAACTCAACCCAATTCTTAATAAAATTCTAAATAAATCCTAAAATTAGTTATAAACCCGCCTAATTACTTAAAAATCAACTCAAATATAATAAAAAATATTTTTTATTGTTACATTNCTCGATTTTATTTTATATTTAAAAAAATAATATATAATAAGAATAATATATATTTTTTATTATATATTGATCAATTTTTAAGTAATTGAACGAATTTATAATTAATTTTAGGATTTATATCGAGTTTTTAGTAATGTTTGAGTTAAGTTTTACTCGATTTAAAATCGACGGTTCTGATTCAGTTTATGATTCTTATTCATTTTTCCCGTCTCTAGTTTTGTTAGCTTCTATATTCCTAACCAAGGTCAATTTAGTCAAAAACATTTCCGGTATGTCGCAACGGTTTGGTCAAAGTAGTCAAAAGACTATTTTATTCCACACATCACGTGGCTCATCAGCACGTGCGGGTATTGTATAGTCAGAGACGGCGGTATGGGATGCGAAAGCTCAATTAGGGTTTTCTGTGTGGGCGATCAAATTGATCTCTCTCGGTTTCGTTCCGAGAGATTTCTTCGTTCAAATTGAAGCTGTGGATTGGAACGATTTCCTCCTTCTGCCGTGTTTTTTGTTTTTCGGAAGAGTTTGATGGTGCTGTTGATGAAATCCGGGAATTTCCTGCCGGAGACCGAGACCGAGACGGCGGCGTATCGGGACAAGATGATCGTGAAGCGGGAGATTGACGATGATTTGGAAGACGAGCGTGGTTCATTCAACAAGCGGTCGAAGCTAGCTTTTCCGGAGGTGTCCCTTTTTTTTGTTTTAATTTTTCGCTTTCGTTGAGCAGCTGAGAAATGATCGGTAAGGAAAAGGATTCTCTGATCGTTTATGTTCAATAATATTTTGGAGCGGGATCTGAGACGTTAGACCTGTTGATTAAGAACTTCTAAATCGTGTTTTCGACTCCCTCTGCTTGTCTCGATTAGTGAGGAATCAATTGGTGATTGAGATTAAGAGATTAAGATGTTCACGATTAATGTTTATTCTCTATTTTTTTAATGTTTTGAATTTTTTTTGTTGGGCAGATTTATATATATTTTTTTTGCCATGATTTGTAAATTTTTATATTCTAATCATGCATAAATTTTTTGTTACTTACAAATGATTGTGGTTTTAATCTAACTAGTGGAGCGAAGAAGTTAAAGAACTTCAAACACCTCCATTACAATGTAATCCACTGGATGAGCCCAGTCCTCTCGGTTTGCGATTGAGAAAGAGCCCGTCTTTGCTGGATCTAATTCAAATGAAACTTTCCCAACCAACAGCTTCGTCAAAAACTATGGTACATAATGATAGCTATAATTCTGTGGTTAAAAAGGAACAGAGTGGCGCTGCTGCTGGTACCACTGACAAGTTAAAAGCTTCCAATTTTCCAGCCTCATATCTGAAGATAGGTTCTTGGGAGGTATATTTTAGTTATCATGTGCTTAAAATTGTTCTACATCTATGACATCTTTGATCTATTGCTAATGTGATGGCAGTATAAATCAAAATACGAAGGTGATTTGGTGGCCAAGTGTTATTTTGCCAAGCATAAGCTTGTTTGGGAAGTTCTCGAAGGAGGTCTTAAGAGTAAAATTGAAATACAGTGGTCAGATATTATGGCTCTCACGGCAAATTGTCCTGATACTGGACCCAGTACTTTGTATGTCGTGGTATGGTATATCGTGATCTAGAAAATGATTGTTATGCACTTTAATAATGTTTCTTAATATAGTGGTAAAACCTTTGTGATCATATTTGTGTTGCAGCTTGCTAGGCAGCCCCTTTTTTTTAGGGAGACCAATCCTCAACCAAGGAAACATACATTGTGGCAGGCAACATCAGATTTTACTGATGGGCAAGCTAGCGTATACAAGTAAGTACTTGGCTCGTCTACCTTGAAACCATAATTGATTTTCCATGCTATCAGTTATAGGAGTATCAGATTGAGAAATTTTTTATTAATTTTTTGCAATTTATTAGAGCAGTTGTGTGAATCATTATAACAGTTACTATATTTCTATATTATGTGTTGAGGCTGAAACATTTATATTTATATATCTTGAACTGTTGTTCCTTAGGCAACATTTTGTGCAGTGCCCCCAAGGACTGCTAATCAAGCATTTTGAAAAGCTAATTCAGTGTGACATGAGGCTCAACTTCTTAAGTCGACAGCCAGAGATGCCATTGGATTCGCCATATTTTGAACATAGGGCTTCTGTTTTTGAGTTTCCCGAAGAATCCAAAACTCGCTGTTTTGAGCAATCGGAGGCTAGCAAAGGATCAACAATATTTCATTTATCAGATGAAAAGTCTCCATCTGCACAATCATCCTCCTTGAGGATTGATCAACAGGATTCTTCTGGTATGATAGTGGATCGCAACTCCCAAGAAGCTCCCTCTTCCAGTTCAGGTAAGAAAGCCAAATACTTATCCCTGATGATGATCCGTTCAAATTAAGAAATATTGAACCTTAATTTATACCTTAGTTGGTTTTCCTGTTCAATATTCTCTTTATACACAGTAGAGATTATGGAAAAAATTTAGCCATCTATCATTTTTCCTCTCCATGAATACATATTCCTACGTTGTTATGTATTTTTATCTTCAGTTCGCAATATTTTTTTAACGAATAATACTAAATTTACCTTCTTAACATGTTCTCAACATGTTTTTTATTGTACATGCTGACGTGTCATGAGATGAGTGGTGCAATAAATATTATAAATAATTATTTTAATTTTAATATATTAAATGCATTTTAACTAGATCAATTACAACTTGACACGTCAGCGTATAAGATAAAAAAATATGCTAAGAAGGTAAACCTAACATTACCATATTTGAAAATCTTTCTGATCAAATATTCTAATGGCAGTTTTCTCTTTGATGAGCTTGTCTATTGCTGCTAATTATGTTTTCTATGACAGTGATGGACTCTCATGTAATTGATGGAAATGAGAATTCTGAAGTTGTTAGTTCTAGAAGTCCCAAAAACTTGGATCAGATCAAAGTACCCGGTCTTCATGCATCTATGTCGATGAGTGATGTTGTGAATCACATCGGAAACTGCATATCAGAACAAATAACTTCTTCAAATCCATCATTTCAAGGGGGCGAGGGACCCGAACATCAAAGCATTCTAGAAGATATTACACAATACCTTCTCGGTGACAATCAATTAACCATAGCTTCCGACGAAAAATCCCTCATGAAAAGAGTTGATTCTTTGTGTTGTCTCCTTCAAAAAAACCCTACAGTCAAAACCCGACGAGGTGAAAACCCCGCCGAAGGGACCGAAAGATCTAAGAATGCTAAGCAGGGTCATCTATATGAAGCCATAGAAGAAGGTACCATGGCTCATGGAGCCGATGTGATAGAAAACAAGCAAGCATCAGGTATGTCGAGGAAAGATTCGTTTGGGGAGTTGCTTCTTCATCTTCCCTGAATTGCGTCGTTGCAGAAGTTTTTATTCGATATTTCTGAAGAAGATGGGGATCATCAAGACAGGTAGCTACTTACTCTTGTCCATACATTTGCATTAGTTTTTGGATAATAAAGCATGATGAACATGTCCATAGATTTTAGGGTGTCTTATAGATCTGTGATGGGTCCTTTTCACTCACTAGCTTTAAAAGGTAGATGGATTCAGAAATGTGAATTAATGAAGAATCCTTGTTTCATAAACAAAGTTCTTGTAGTTGGCTTGATCCTCAGATGTTTGTTCAAACAAGGTTGCCCTGAAATTTAAGATCAGTGTAATTGTATTTTACTTGTGAAATATAATGATCTTGCCTGGACTTGGGTTACTAGGAGCGATACCAGTAAGTTCAGATTAAATTTTGATAAAATTATATCTAAACTAAAAACAATTGTAAAATCGATTCGATGTTAAATTTTGGGTCAGTTTTGGTTTGAGTTCACATTCGATTTTTTAAAATTCAAATTCGTGGTTTATCGATTCAAACAAATTAAAATTCAAGTATTTTATCTGGACCAAATTCAAATTAAAATATTGGTTTGGTTTTACTTGTGGTTCACACTAATTTTTTTAAATTAAAAATCGATTTGATTTGACTCAAATAGACAATTTGTGTTAGTTTGTCAAGTCGATCTGATTCGATTGTCATCTTTAAATCGCAAAGAGAAACAATTATAATAATGTTAAGTGTATCTGATTAGCATACTCTTTTAACATACATTTTTACGTGTTAAGTTATGGTTGATTTAGTTACAGTATATTTAATTTATTATAATTAAAATAATTATTTATAATATTTATTTTGCTGATCAAAATTTGACACGTTAAAAAGTATGTTGAGAAGCTAAACTAAGAATTATCTAAAAAAGTAATGCTCTAGTTATTTCATTATCTATTTTGTTTTATTCGTGCTCACTTGATAAAATAAATATAAATAATTATTTATATATTTATTATACTCGTAAATATTTGACATCTTATTATATATACCAAATAAAATACAAAGGTAATTTTAAAATCATTCAAAAAATACATGCTATAAAAATAAGATACTCAATTTAAGCAACATCAATATTTATGTAACGTCTTTCGACGCTACCAGTACATTATTATCTATTTTGAGTTAGAGTCCTAACAAATTTATTCTTAAGTTTAAAATTTAAAATGCATTTTACTAGATAAAAATGAGAACGATACTTATATACAACAAAACAATTTCTCTTCTAAACGATGTGAGATTGTACACCGCTACTGATATGAATTGGGTCGTCACAAACAACAACATATGTGTTGTGTTTCCCAACACAGAATGGGTCACTACAATCCACAATCTAGTTTACTTGTAAATTGGTATAAAATAATCTTATGACATGCTAGTACATAGAAACTATAGAGAGATAGAAGGAAGGAAGATGCAATGAGATGATAATAACACAACTACAAATCAAAAGTTAGAAGACTATCAAGTTTTCACAATAAACGATGTGAGATTGTACACCTCTACTGATATGAATTGGGTCGTCACAAACAACAACATATTGTGTTGTGTTTCCTAACACAGAATGAGTCACTATGATCCACAATCTAGTACAAGAAACTATAGAGAGATAGACGGAACATGCAATGAGATGATAATAACACAACTACAAATCAAAAGTTAAAAGACTATTCATTTTTCACAATAATAGAAATGAATTGTACCCCTTAAGAATAATATTCACAATTCAACGTAAAAAAAGTTGAAAGTATTAATAAATTTTTTATACTTGAAGGTGTTAATCGATAGAACTAAAAGTTTAATGTGTCATTTCAAAGATATTTATATTTGAAACTGTTAATTGACACAAATAAACATTTGAGGTATCATTTGAAAAACACTCAGAATAATAAGCTAATAAGCTAGCTTGCTTGATGAGCATGAGCGTGCTCAAACTTGCTACAATACCAGTGAGCCAATAAGCTAGCTTGCTCGAATCACACATCTAAAGAGTTAATTTGTTTGTAAATTAGATTGATTGATTTTTCTCGTATCGTAACCAAACTGAATCGAACAAACCAGTTAGACATGAAAACTATACCGCTCTTAGGGCTAAATGAGGCTACTATCATACCCAATAACGAAAAAAGCGAGCTACCATCATACGAGATGATAAAAAAATTACAAGCAGACACTCTAGAGTTATGATTTTTAATTAATGCTCTGTTAATTTAGTTAAAACTTAATTTTGTATTTTTTTCTTTTCATTATTGTTTCCATTGCTTTTACATACATTAACAATTTTTCTCTTCGAGTTGGACAATTTTAAAATATTTGGTTAATTTAAAAACTTAGTTTTTTTGTAAAATTGAAAATGGAAAATTAATGACGGGAACAAAACTAATCGGACTATAAATAAATACATATTCTAAATTTAACGGAATTGATGGAATAATAAACATAACAATAGGGTGCTTAATAAAGATGGGCAAAACTGAATCAGAACTGTAAACCAGACTAGAACCACAAGTTTTAATTCGGTCTTCGTTTAATTTTTTAGAAAACTGTGATTTATGGGCAGATGCTAGTTTTTTAGAAGTAAAAAATTGTGAAACGGGGACCGTGTGTAGAAATTTTTTAAAATGAAGTAAAACTTGACCAAATTTATAATAAAATTCGATATAAATCCTAAAATTAGTTATAAATCGATCCAATTACTTAAAACACGACTTAAATACAATAAAAAAAATATATTTATTATTATATTTTAATTTTTTAAATATAAAATAAAACCAGAACGGAACTGAAACCATTAGTTCAAGTACTAGTTTCAAAAATCTAGAACCTTAAATTTCAGTTTCGATTTCATTTTGAGACGAAATCGATCCGGATCGACCTGTGCCCACCCTAGTGCTCATTAATATAATATTAAGTTCAATACATGCTCATTGCTAAGAAAAAAATGTATTTATTTAATGAATAAATTAATATATTTTTTATTTATTATATTAATTATGATTTGATATATAATTAATACATTATAAATAAAAAGTTAAACGTGAGACTGAAAGGTAAGGGAGCCTGGGACTCGAGTCAGCCAAAACTCGAGCTCACCCAGAGTTATCACTACAGAACAGCGAATTCTTGGTTAGATTCTCCTTTTTTTGTTGAATTTTCTGTAATGATTTGCAGAATTTGCTCCGTTCTTAGCGATTTCGCTCTGGGTGTAGTTAATTGTTCGCGAGAGCATTGATATCTTGGAGTTAGGTTTTCGTTGTCGAATATGTAAATGATGGGACAGTTTAGAGTTCGCGCTGGATGATTTCTATTTTCGTCTTTAATGTGGTTCTTTTTTTATGATTCGGATGCGGTTCAAGATTATTTTCTGTCTTATTTGTGAAATTTTCTCATGGCTAAGTTTTTTTTTGGTCGGAAACTTTCATGAATGGGAAAGTTGTTCTGCAGTCATTACAAGGAAAGAGCATCGGTGGGAAGAGTTTCTGGCTGGAAATGGTGAGCATATAATATAAGGTTTCAGTGCCATTGTATAGGAATCTGTTTTTAGCATAATTTTTTGCATTGATCTTCAACGGTAGAATTATTTTTGATTAATCATTAAAGTCTTCTTTGGCAAGAAGATGGTAGAACGTTGCCTTTTGAATTCAGAATCATGCAGATTTTTTCTAAAATCATTGTGTAAGACAAAGCCTTTCCGCAATTTCGTTCGATTTGGCTCTATCTAGCGATTGTCAATCTTCCTTTCTTTGACAGAGAATATGAAAAGTGAATTTGTGTCCCTTAATTCACCATGGAAGGGGCAGGAGAGGCCAACCTTTCTCTAAATAATTTAAAGAGAGAAATTTCTGCCATTGTAAACCACTAATTTCCGTTCAAGGAAATAGAGTAATTTACAAATAATCCATTTTCTTCCATGTTTTTTTTGTAGTAAATTGAAATCTCTTTTAAAACGCTGGAAAAAAATCAGTCTACATTGTCAGATCAACTATTCGGTGATCTGGGATCTTAGACTGCTAGGCATTCTTTTTGTGTATTTGGAAACTTGAGAGTTCTCAATAAAGAGGAACATTACATAGTTTTTCTCCACCTATTCTAAAAGAATATCAGACTTAAAATGAATATGAAGATGAAGTTTCTGATGAAGCTGTTTTGTATGGAATCATGGATTCTGGCTACATAATGAAGTGGAAAGCAATTTGCATCCTTTTTCATCATAGATTTTGAGGTTTTTTCATTTTTTCTTATGAACAGGCTATGTACATTCGCGTCAAGCGTAGTAAGACAACTTACTTTATCCAGTGCGATCCAACTGAGACTATTCTCAGTATCAAAGAAAAATTGCATCTCCTCGTTGATCAATCCGCCCAGAATCAGCGTTTAGTTTTAATTGAAAGTGGCGAAGTGCTTGACGATTCAAAGACTTTGGCCGATCAAAAGGTGTACATATTTGCAAAATTAGTTCCTTAGATCATATCATTATTTCTATCCCTACTTAACACCTAAATTTGTGTGATGTATTCATTTTTTTATCAATTTTTACAAACCTTAGCACGCCCCATTTCAGGTTGAAAATGATGCTGTCGTTGCACTTACCTTGAGAAAAGGTTTTAATCTCTCTCTCTCTACCCAGTGGAAGTTTATGAAGTGTTCCTCTTTGAATCCATTGGTTCTCTCTCTTTGAATGATGGAAGTTTGAATCATTAAACTTGGACTTGTATCATGGAATGAGTTTTAGAACATTCATAGAAGAAGCTTATCTTTATCGAAGAAAATAAGTTCGATTTTTCAATCTTGATAGGTCCTTTTTTTGCTTGCAGATGACAATGCATTTGAGGAGGTTGATATCGTCCGGCCTAAAGATTTCTATCAGCCTCGTGACGGCGATAGCAGCAATTGGTAAAACTGAATAAAACTTGGCCCAAAACTGCAGTGGTCCGGGTCGATCTGACAAGCCAAAAAATCATTTTCAGTAAGCTGTTTTTTTTATTTTACCCTTGAAAATTCTTCAAAAGTAATGATAAAAGGCTTAGAACAGGCTGGATTCCTTTATTGTTTGAGTTGGAAGATTGGTTATCTGTTTTTGGGTTCCTTCAATTGTTTGATTTTTACAATCACGATTTTTATCGACCGATTAAAAGCCTGAATTATTTATGTAGAACGGTATGAAATTAAAGTAAAATGAATAAACGAGTCGGAGTATTTCTATTATCAGTCTTGTCACATTCGATCAAGTCGAACAAATATTTGAATTGGCTGCTTAGGCGTGATTTGTTTTCAAGAAGAGTTTTTTTTTCGAGCGTATGTGAATTCGTTTATGTTACGTTTTTTCCTAGCCCTTAGTAGATTCAAGCCCCGAAAACATATATATCGAAACAAACTATAAGTAAGAACTAGTGATTGCAAATTTCGCAAATGCGAGATGTGTGTAATTCCTTATATATTATTTGTAATTTATGTAATTAATTAATTGTTTCGATAAACTCTAATTAAGCTCATTTTTACAATTTAATTTTTGAATTTTTTCAGACTACTCTACGATTCTTGATGAAGATGATTGAAACGGAGAAACAAAACAAAAAAAATCAAAATTGAGACATAAAAAGATGTATCTGAGCTGTTAATTTAAAGTGTTAATTGAAAATACGTCAGTACTTTTGAGCTGTTATTCGATACAATTATAAATTTAAGGTGTAATTTAAAAATATTCACCCTTTGAAGGGGAATATCAAAATTTAAAGTGTTATTTTGATAAAATTAAAATGTTGAAATCTATTGCTTTTTTAATTCAAATTGCAAACAAAACCGATTCATTGGTTGCTTATTAACCCGATTTCGCACCAACCATGAGCGCGTTTGATACAACTATATAATCTTTTATGCCATAATACTTTTCTCAAATTTTAATTTGTAAATTTTAATTTGTTTAAATTCATTTTTATAAGAAAAAATTATTTAAACATTATAAATAATTTATCAATGGTAGATTAAATATTATAAATAATTATTATTTTTATAATGTAATAAAAGTATTTTAATTTTAATAATTAGAATTCGACATGCTAAAAAATAAACTAAGAAATTAAATTTAAATAGGTAAATATAATATTATTCATTTTATTCTTTATAAAATATTTATTCATTTCTTTACCAATATAGTGAAAATTTTGATCTTGGACGATTTTTTCAACACCCACTCAACGAGCGTGGCAACGCCGAAACCCGTTACCGTTTTCTTCTTCTCGTTCCAGATAGGACCGGCCATGTCGATGTGCATCGATTGAACATTCTCATCCACAAACTGCAAATCAATAATAATCTAATTTTAGTTTCAAAAGAACTGATTTTAGCTTCATTTAGTTGCATTTATAGAGATCTAGATTAAAACTTCTTAATTTCATAATCATTATGGATTCCAACACAAATCCAACTTCTTAATTTTATCCATGCTGACGTGTCAAATTATGATTGGTCTAATTAAAGTACATTTACTGAGGTTGTGCTGACGCTGCTGCCACGCGAAGAAAAGACCCCATATTCATCTCTTGGCATTGCTTTGCCGTATCCATCGGCAATCTTTAAAGCTTCTTGTGCAAGCGCTCCTAGTATTTACAAATCCAAATTATTTTTCTATTAGTTGGATAGTATCTTAAAACTAAATAATTTAAAGTAAAATAACAATTTACACTTTGAATTATGCTAGTGGTTGCAACATACACCTTGAATTTTTAAAAGTCGTTAATAAACACTTGAACTTTACTATAATTGCAACGAACATCTTGTTAATATTTTTTTTTTGCTAATTGTAACAACATTCATCCATTTAATTAACACATTTCATTAATTAATGGTTATACAATGGTTGAAAAGATTATAAATTTATGAAAAAAAAAATTCAATGAGGTTAAATGAGTTAAATAAAAATATTAAGTTATTTTGATACTTTTATTTATTTATCGACAAGTCGTTAAAATTAACAAAATCAATAAAAAAATAGTTAATCAATTGACTAACATCATAAAATTCAAGATATTCATTGCACTACCATCATAGGGGTGGGCATGGGTCGGGTTGGCACTCAAATCAACCCGACACGACCCATTAAGGCTTGTAATTTGTAATATGTTTGGGTTAGGGTATCGACTTGACCCGAACCCGACTTGTGCGAGTTCTTATTGGCAGATCACATTATTAAAAAAATTAAAATATATCGCCTAATATATATATATATATATCCTAAAATCAAGGTAATATATTATTCATGTGTAAAATGAAGAATTTTGAGCTCTTTTTGGTTTAATCTTGAGTAAATTATTTATATTTCGAGAATACAAGTTATTCTATTTTTATATTTTAATTTTATATTTTGGCACGACGAGTAATTACATAAATTGGTCATTCACTATCTCCTTCTGTTAACTTATTTGCGAGTGACAAATTATCATTTTCTCTAGTTGAGTTAGAATTTATTAGGTCACAGATGAGTAGTAATCATTCTCGACAAAAGTCAGATTTCTCTCTGCTTTCACCTATTAGAAATTTTGGCATTCAAAAGAAGATAAATTTTCAAAGACCATTAAAAACTATAAAATTGTTCATTTTTTTAATAGATGAAATATTCTCATATTTGCTAGCTAGTTGAAGTAGAGAATTCAGTTGAATTTTATTTCTAGATATTGAATGTTTGTGAATATCATTTTTTGAAAATATATAGTCTTTTTAATTGAAACTTCAATATTATTTTGTGGAATTTAAAATTAACGATTCCAATTCACTTCAAGATACGGTCCAATGACCAATAATTCAATCAAAATCAGCTCGCACAGACTTATCTCAGTTGGTTCAGAGATGACAAAGTTAATATAAACAGTCAAAATTCGATGTCTGGTAGTCGCAGTGTAAGAGTTGTTACCTCAAATATGTGGTAGCTCTTTGTTGACGACATGTCTATTTCCCATCTCTGAATCGTTGATTTATCATAATGTAATCTCATAATCGTCGAGTCGGGATGTAGGTCGTGAGACGAGGGATTCGCCTTTGGTACAAACTCAACCAAAACCCTCTATAAGAAAAGTCATCTTTTGCGGTCTTTAATGATTCATCGTTCTTGTCGGACGATAATTGATTAACCGGCGAGGAGAGTCCCACCAAAGCCCAAATAGTTAAGAATCAGTCATCATCTTCTCCACGAAACTTCAATTAAAGCTCTTCCAGAAGAATCCAGCCAAGACCATTTTCATTTGTTCGATCTACAAGCTAGAGAACAGATAACCTGCGCAAGATTCGCATATGGCGAGAAGCACAGCAAGCTCGATCGTCTGCTGGATGGCCATGGCGGCTGTTCTTCAAGCGACTTCTGCAACCGAGTACGAGGTCGGAGGAAGCTTCGGATGGAACAAACCACCAAACTCCACCTTCTACTCCGACTGGGCAAGCACAAAAACTTTCTTCGTCGGCGACGAATTGGGTAAGAAAAATCAAGATTCAATCAAATTCTAGCCCTAATTTCGCGACTAAATCCTCTGATTTTCTTGACCGGACGATGAAATCAGAGTTCAAATCAAACGGCAGCATGGTCGAAAACTTCGCCGAACCCTCAACACGGAGTGAATATGAAAACTGCACAGATCCAGGCATCTTCTTCATCCTTCCGGAAAATGGTCTAACTCGCACTTTTGCACGAAGTGGGCCGCACTATTTCATCTCCACCGAGGGCAATCACTGCGAGAATGGCCAAAAGTTTGCCGTCAATGTTTCAGCGCCGCCGGGAACGACGCCGAGCTCGGCTCAGTCCCTCGTTCGTGCTTCTCTATCTGCGCTGCTCATCACCGCCGCCGCCGCCGCCGCCGTGATCATTCACTGAAAGAACATGATTCTAGGCTGATGGAGGAGAAGATAGCAATAGAAATCACGTATTTTTATGGTTTGATCGTATGTTCATGGTTCGAATGCACTAAGGTCATCATCGTTGAGCAATATATTATATTATCTAGTTGTTCTTGAGACATTGTGTCCTCAAAAGTATTTAAATATTTAAATAAATTAATATGAATTATTATTAAATTTTATTTATTTGATCATATTTTTATAAAGTTCATAATTTTTTTTTTATATAAATTTTATATTAACATATATACTTTAGATATATGAAAATAAAATATAAAAATAAATAATTAAAATAAGTTCATGACTTATATTTGAAGTACGAGATCTCCAAACGTGGAGGCCGCGAATAAGTATAATCATTCGCATTTCAACGAAATGAGGCACCTATACGCAACCCCTCGCATCGTGAAAAAAAATATTTTTTCTCATTATTTATTAATTTTCTTAAAAATATATTTATCAATTTTTCTCATCGTGATTTTTTCGTACAATTATAAAAATATATTTTGTAAAATTTCATAAATTCTAATAGCTGACATGATTCATTATAATTTTTTAGTTGCCAAAAATAAATAAATAATTAAAAATAAGTATTTCATCCAAAAATTCATTAAATTTTTTAAGAATATCTTTTTATATAGTGTGGACATGTAGTAAAATAAATTTATGTCATTTTGATAATACATATTTAATAAAATTGATAAATAATAGAACATTGTTTTATTTTCACTTTTGAGATGATCACTTCTTGCTATAGTTTTTTAAGCCATTTTAAAGTTTGAGATTTTTTCAATTTACTTTTTAATAGTTAGGCGTTTTCTCTAAAAATTTACCCTATTAGTTGTTAACATATAAAAAAAATATAATAATAAATATTTTAATTATAATATATTATCTATATTTTAAATTGAGCAATTATTAGTCAATATGTCAACGTGTATAGTAAAAAGATATGCTAAGAATGCAAACTTAATTTAATTTATACATGCTCAAATTAAACATATAAGTGACACATCGTGATCTAAAATTTGATCAATTTAATGGTACATAATTGTGCTTCTTTGTGGTTCTGCATGATTTTAAAAACGAACATACAATAAGCGATTTTGAACACAAAAATCGCTAGTAATCCTTAAATGTTGGCATTAATTGTATTGTTCTTCCAAAACAGATGGATCAAACGACAAGAACAACGTAGTGTTTATAAAGATAGTCATCACCTACTTCACTAATTAGCTTGCCCGAGATATCGTAGTTTTCTTGCAATTAGGAGTGGAAATTGGTTCAGCTTTCATTCGTAGAAAATTGAAAAAAAACCAAATTATTGCTGAATTGATTAAAACTGACAATTTTGTTTTGGTTTTATTTTTAGAAACTGAATAAACCGAACCCGATTGAAAATATGAATTTTCTTATGAATAATTTATTTGTAAATGATTATTTTCGTTATTCGTTTATTAGATAATGATTAATTATACTTATTTGATATTTAATTTTTAAATTAATTNAGTCAACGATTTGCTTCTCTTTCAGTGTCTTCCTTTTCTGTCTCCTGCTCGGAAAGTGACGGCCGATTCGTAGATCAAGACCGGTCCGGAAAGCAACTACTTCCCTATTAAGGATTGAATCGATTATCCTTTGTTCCGGCAGTTTATTTCAGTGTCTTCCTTTTCTAATTGCTGATGTAACAAGAATGGCATGTAGACAGTTGATTAAGCGTGTCCAGTTTCTTCGAAGTTACATGGAAGTTTCATTCAGGCTCTCTATAGTTATAAAACGGAGTTTGGGGCTTCTTCTCCACCATGGGAGGTGCTCAGCTAAATTACATCGAAGTTTAATTTCAGATCGAACAAGTTTCTCATAATGGATGATCGCGGTCATAAGAGAAAAGGAAAGAGAATCCTCGATGATGATGACGAAGAAGACACCAGCCCTAGACTTGTTTCTACAGAAGAGGAAACTCCAGCTTTTGCCAGGTTTTAAGTACTTTCTTTCTCTGTTTCTTTTGTTGATAGCCGTGAAATGATAAGTCTTCCAATTTGAAAGCAATTTTCACTTCAGTTTAAGCCCTAAATTGATCAAATCAACAATATTTTCTTGCAGCCAATCCAGTTCAACATGCTAGTGCTTTATACGTATAATTTGAAAATTATTTCAACCGTCAAATCCTGCGAAGTGTTGTCATTGAGGGTTAATCTCAGTTTGGAAGAGTTAAAAACTGGGCTATAGGAGAAATAAATAATGCGTTTATAGTGAATTAGGAAACATTTGTTATTTGTGAGTGATGACTGAATAGAATAGTTCACAGCTGTTGATGGGTTCTTGTTTGACAACTGAAAAACTTTTCTTAGTTTGAAAGAATTCATGGGGTTGTGTAGTAGCTGTTCCAACTCAACTCATCCTACATATGACATTTGCAGTCTAGAAAAACTAGTCGGGGCCACCAGAAGGTAGGCTGGGCCTGGTGTGCCTTCGGTCGCGGGGATCGCGCTAAGGCTTACCGTGGATGCTCGAGATGCGCCCGAGAAAGATGGTTAGGGCGCGGATGGTGTAAACTCGGGAGTTATGGAAAACGGAGAGTATTTCACTCGGTAATTAAGGTGTTTGCGGAAGTGGGGTGAAGGATATGATGGAATGGCTCGAAGGAATAGAGGAGTGGTTCGAGAGGGAGAGATAGGCGGTTACCGTGGTAGTGCGCGGTGACGGAGGCTGTCGGGAATGGCGGTGAGGAGGTGGCTGTCTAAACACTCAAGTAACCGGGAGTGTTTGGATCGGTAGACCTAAGGCAACGCTCGGATATGACTCACCGAAGTCGCCGAAGGGTTTGATTACGCTTGGCCGGATGTGACGCACCGGAGAAACGCAATCGGATGAGGGAGTTTGATAGAAGGCTCTCGGCTCTTGAATATCAAAATTTCACTGCCTTCTAATCGAGGCTTACATCCTATTTAAAGACAAAATTAACTAAGGAAAGCAAATGGAAGGGCGCTCGGCCGTTAGATGGTGATCCGTGTGAAGGAGTTGAACGGTGGTCCTTTAACGTGCATGGGCCTGGTCCAAATGCGTGTGTACGAATAAGGTAAGGAATGATCAAGAGAGATTTGGAGTCGCTCGGCTGAATATGCCCGAAGATACGTGATCGGGTGAGATCCCGCAAAATCCGGGATACGCGAGGATCTTGGCCGAGCCGGGCTGGATCATGAGGCGCGCGCACGCTGNTTCGTGCTGCGCGCCTGTCTCGTCTTTGGTCGTGCTAAATCGTCCTTGTAACGTGTCTCCGAGGCTAAATCACCTACAAAACTCACAACCAAGTTAGGAAAAAGGTCCGTGCTCGGGGAGTGCTTGGTGTTGCACTCCCGTTGCACATCAGGGCCTGACCAGACCTGCCGTATGTTCTGACATATAGGATTAGTTGGTTTTTGTGTAGATTATATGAATTAAACGAAAAACATGGATGTTTTTTATGCTCCTTTATTGTCAGTAACCAGTTAGTTATCTTGTTCTTATACAGTGTTTTGCTTGAAGCCCTGAAGAAGAATGGAGTCCAATATGTTTGCCCGTATCTTCTGCTTACACAATGCACAATTGTGAGTTGGTTTTCTTTTTGTCATGGTTATTTGCTATATTCAGAAATTTATCGAGGATTCTCTTCTTAAGCATGAGCTTAAGTCTTTTTGAATGTCTTGATGGGTTTCATGTTACTCCACAGTTCTAACACCAATAACAACACAACCCAAAAGTAGCACCACAACACTCAATAATATTAGATTCTAGAGTAGGAAATGAAAGATAATTATTGATGTATTTTTATTTGTTGAAGGGTCTCGAGTTTGATATATCCGTGGTTCTCATCAGTTATGTTAGAGGGACACATGTTCTGTTATTGTAATTGTTAAACACTTGTGTTTTTCAACTATTTCTTGAAATCAGTCACAGCCGAGCCACTAAGACTTGCTCGTTCTTCATTTTTCGACTTCATAAAAAAAATTCCCTTTTGTCTCTTGGGTGAAACAGTACTTAAACAAAATCAACTCTGAATGATTCATTCCTTTTAATGTGAGTTAAAACCAATTTATTCTTCAAATATTGTTAGCATAAAAGAGTTGTTTTGAAGTCACTGATTTAAAGTATGCATTTTATATGACAGACCCGTGAAGAACTACACCCTGACAATTGGAAGCATTTACTGAGCAAAATGGTATTTCCTAATGTCTTTTTCCAAGCTTACAAAGGACTACACATTTAGTTATCAAAATTTATTTGTTTTGAAGATCGACTCTTTTTTTCTTGGTGAGAAATGAAAGCTCTAGAAAAACAGTTTTTATAAGTTATTTATTTTGAGACACTTGTCTAAATTGTTTTTAAAAAAGTAATGCTAGATTTACCTTCTTAACGTACTTTCTTATCGTACATGCTGACGTATACAGTCATGATTGATCTAGTTATAGTACATTTAATGCATTATAATTAAAATAATTATTTATAATATCAAATCATGACTCGACACGTCGGCGTATACAATAAAAAAGTATGTTAAAATGATAAACCTAACATCACTCTTAAAAAATATTTTTTTTTCCTTTTCTTTTAATGAAGAAGCAGTCATTGATATGTGTCACGATTTCATTTATATTTTCTCAACTAGCTTGTTTTGGGATATAGTTTGCAGAAAAATATATGTTGTCTTGTACAGTTTGACAAAGAGTTGCTGAATACATTTGGAAGCAGCAACCCTGACACTTTGGCTGGCGGGTCTTTAGTTATACCACCTTCAATGTATGGTGCTACTTTTTAGTAAAAAAAGATAGTCGTTTTATCCTAGAAATGGAGTAAGAAGTCTTGGATTTTAATAATTTACAATAGAGAGTTTCAAATCAAGCTAAAATTATCGTATAAGCTTGTCATCTGCTGATCGTGACTATGATTTTTTATGTTACAAACAGATCACCCCTGCCTAATTTTCCCGGATCAGGTGGACAAAAACTGCAGCTTCATTTTGAAACAAAAATGCCAACTAATCTGTTTGCAGGAGATGATATTAAAGGCGAGGGAGGATCAAAGATTTATCTTCTCTTGGTAGACCTGAACAATGGCAGTGTTGTCCAAACAGGGCCAGTTTCAGCTGCAGAAGTGAAAGTTGTGGTGCTTCATGGTGATTTTAACGTGGCAATTAAGTATGGTCAGGAACATTCATTTTTCGTTAGTCATCAAGTGAAAGAACGAGAGGGAAAACGCCCACTCCTGGTTGGAACTTTGGAAGTGACGCTTAAAGATGGAGTCGGAATTATAGAAGGTATCTCATTTACAGACAATTCTAGCTTCACACGAAGCAAGACATTCAGACTTGGTGTTGAGCTGGATTCAGGATATTATAAGGGGATTCGTGTTATGGAGGCTAAAACAAATGCATTCAGAGTGAAAGATCAAAGGGGAAAGTGTGAGTATTGAATCCCTACTAACATAGTTTTCAATTTCAAACCTAATTTAAGGATTAAGTTGTAGGAATGTTTTGTTCTAGGGGTGTGCACAGTCCAGTCCAGTCCAATTCCGGGATGAGTTGAAACGGAATCATGAAATAAGGGGAAACAAATGCATTCGTGTCCCAGTCCGGTTCCAAAATTTTGAAAAAAATAAATTATATTTTTTATTATATTTAGATCGAGTGTCGAGTGTTTTGACTTGGTTTTGAACTTAAATAGATTTTATTCGGTTTCGGGTCGGTTTTATCCAATTTTGAGTTGAATTTCATTCTATTTCAGGTCTTTTTTGACCCAAGGTATGGTTCAAATTTTACTGTTTTTAAAAATTAGTACCAAAACTAGACAAAACTGGTAGATACGGTCTGACTCGCGATTTTGGTCCGGTTTTGCCCATATCTAGTTCACCAGTTAGCACATGCAGTGACACTTTATTTAGAATGCTCAACAACCAAAATCCTCAACCAGTCAGAATTCTCCACTGGTGAGCTATTACATAGGACCCATACTTTATTTGTATATTATTCAATCTCCAATAATTTTACATTTGTCAATTTTGAATCTCGCATTTCCCCTGAGACTAGAAATTAGTTGCAATTTTTTTAACCAATTGTACCGTGGATCTCGTCACAAAGGATGGGAAAATACATGTTTTGAATCCTTGTATGGTGACTTGTTAGAGATTGAACTAAGTTGTTGGGGGTATGGGATTTTCCAAGTGATGAGTGATGTGTGACAATAACCATGAATTTTTTTTTTGCTTTTTTCTAAGAATTTTTAGCAATCCTGAAATGTATTTTTGAAATCGCTGACTTGTAGCTTATGAGAAACACGATACACCTGCTTTGCACGACGAAGTCTGGAGATTAGAAAATATAGCGAAGGATGGACCAATACACAAAAGGTTAGATGAAGCAAAAATAAAAACTGTGGAAGATTTAATACTCTATCATGACAAGGATCCAGAAAGCTTAAGAAAGGTAAGGATCTTCTCTACCAAACAGCCTCCAAGCATTTTTTGAAAATCATGTTTAATTTGGTTTTGATTTTTTTGTGTGACCATAGATAGTGAAGGGAACCACAAACAAAAAGTGGGAGGCTACAATCAAACACGCCATGAATTTTGGAAATCCGAGAAGTTCTGGCATTGTTGCCCCATTGCAATCTCTTGATCAAACTCAAAAGGTCAGCCACTTATAGCTGGTTTTCATCTAGCAAGTTTAGAAAGATTATGATTTGTCATTTTGATTAGGGGTGAACACGGACTGAGCCGGGCCGGTTTTGCATCATTTTTTAACCGACTTGTACGATTGCGATTTTAAAAGTAAGATCCAGCATCGGTTTTTTGAAACCGAGAACCAGCGAGGCTCGACCCGATTGGGAAGAGCTGGTAAAAAACTGCGGATCATGAATTGTTGAAATTTTAATTAAAAATTAAAAATATATATAATTTTCAATATTTTTATTAAAATAAATTTTAATATTTTTATTGTATTTGGTCATATGTTTGGGCAGGATTTCAGGCCCATTTTTTGGTTTGGCCGATTTCAACTGCTTTATGGCCCATTTTTTGTATTCAGGCTAGATTTTTACCAGTTTTGTGTCAGTTTTGACCCATGGGCTGGGCCAGTTTCACAGCTTTCATCATGAATTTTCCATGAACCGCATATTTAAATAGGGGTTACCCATTATTTTTTAAGGCAAAATTGGCCCGGCCCGGCCCAGCTAGTTCTGGTTTACGTCCGGGTATGGTCCGGTTTTGCCTACTCCTAATTTTGATAGCTTTTAACTCTACATTTTTGTTATAAATTTAATCGGAGGAATCTGATGATCCTTGTGTTCGTTGTGTGGATTTTGATTCTAAAAGTAGTTTCCTTTTAGTGCCAGTCCTTTCATAAATCTACTTTCTGCAGAATTTCCATGCATGGAAAGGTCATGATAATTGGAATCAAGTTCAGAAATGTGATGAGCAATTCTTCAGCTCTTTCATAATTTCAAAGAAAATTCATGATTGTCCAACTGAACATGCCTCTATTGCACCTATTCAAACTGGTCTCGATTTCGATGCGCAAATTCAGCCGAATTACACATCTGCACCTCTACAATTGCTCGAACCTCCATTATCAAGTTCTGATTTAGAAAAACAATCTTCGCAAAACAACTTTGCAAGGTCTGAAGATCATGATTTAGAGAGGTGGATTATGGACATGCTGAAGATCGATAATATAGGTGACGGAATTGGGCTCGGCATGGCTTCGGGCAATCCTTCGAGTGACTCTAGTAAGCTTTACTTTGAGCTGGAGTTTGAGGCTGAGCCTTGGCCTGCACATAGGACTGCAAAGGGTGTAGTTGGTTGGCTTAAGGTTAGAGCTGTTCTAAAATGGGGAATAATGGTGAGGAATAGAGCTGCAAAGAAGAGGGCTAAGCTCACTGAGTTAGAGTCAACAAAAGCGGGTTAGTAAACTGCTCTCATTTCTTTTAATTCAGAATTTGATGTGTATAATCTTGTCACCATCTTTGTGATAGGCTCAAATCCTTAAAGTAGGTTCAAATCTGTGAGGGAGATTAGAAATATATTTATATATATGTTGGTATATGAGCATTAGGTTATTGGGTGAAGAAAAATTAGATCAAGTGTTTGCTTGTAAGTTTCATTTTTGTTGAATCAAAATATTGTTTTTCTTTTTTATTATCTTGTTCTTGATATTTTGTTCATGGTTCTTCAAATGCCATAGAAAGGGTTCCTATGGTAAATTGAAATCAATTTTTCTGCTTGGTTTGTTCATCCAAAATGAATCTAAAACCAAACAGTAGGCGAAGGATATAAATCTCAAATTGATTTTGTTTTAATTTTGCTTGGTTAGTTTTAAATTTGAGTCGGTTCTGATTGATTTAAACTCGATTTGAGCTAGTTATGGTTAGTTTTGTCGGTGACGATGAATATTAGCTGCGAAATTCTATCGTCTAAATGAACTTAATTATTAGTTTTCTGGATCATTATTGACCAATGCAGGCGCATTCAAAGAATCAATCGAGCGAGCACACACGTATCGGGTTTAGAAAGCAAAAGTATACTCTTTTGGAGACCGCATTCATCCAACTTCATCTTTGTCTCTCCGACAAGATCTTCGAGGGTATTGGGCGGCCAAAAATGTGTAAAAATTGTTGTTCAACTAGCCAATTATCAATTATTGCTTGATGTTAATACTAATATACCGACACGAACAGAAGGACAAATCGATGTAGATCCGATTTCTTAGTTACTTTATGGTTTCATCTGCTGTATAATTTGTTTCCAACTTACTCTTTTATGTTTTATGAGTGTTCTTGAATTTCATATCTACTTCATTTTCTATGCCTTTTCTATTTATTTTTTTATGTGTATTTGCAAGATTCTAGGTAGAGACCGGTTGGAGTCAGTTTTTGAACCGATTGAAATTGATTTAATTGATTTTCGGTTTGAGTAAGTTAATAAATACATAACTAATTAATTTATATCTAATAAATATCAAATTAACTTAGTCAAATTAATTTTTTTTTTTGCAAAAGAAATCATCAAATTAAATTGAGTAATTCATTTGGTTTTGACAAAAAAAACGTATCATGACTCGCAACTCAAACTATAAAATATAACTCGACCTAAGTTTTTGCAATATATAAAATGAACCAACTAGACCCAAAACCAGTAATTTTGATTTTACCCCAATGGGTCGGTTCGATTTGGCCAACCCTAGTTCTAGGTAATACTGAAAGAAATCAGAATTTGGAAAATTGAGTTTTTTTAGAGGAGAAAACTCTCATAATAATTTTTTTGACATTTCATTACTAAAACGACCATAACTTTCTCCACAGTGTTCAGAATGAGTTAAAACGTAAGCCAATAGAAACTAGACATCCAGAAAATAGAAATCCATATGTCACACGTTAAATTTGATGACTGTTTACCCTTCCAAAAGTCAGTTGAAAAAAAAAATACTCAACAAATACTCTCAAATTGACATCTACAAGTTCAAAGATTGTTAAAGATACATTAAATCTAGAAGATAATACATAGAATGTTGAAGATGACATTATGTTTCAAATCGAGTAGGTATCTCTCAATCTCTTGGAAACCCTTATTGTTTGGAAAACATAGATAATCAAGCATTCGTTATAGTTTCATATAATCACTAGGATCTAACTAAAATGCACAGAAAATAGCCTTGTCCAAACGATAAACGATCCTTTATGGACGGTCACCTCTTGGATCTTGAATTCGGTAAAAAAAAGACATTGTTGAAAGTCCTTTGTCTAGACGATTTGTTTGAATGATTTTGTACTATACATCAAGATCATGTGATGTAATTTTTTATATGAAACTGCACTGAATCAGAACCGTCTTAACTCTAATCAAAACCATTAATCTAAGAGAATGACCGGCAATGATTAAACACATGAGAAATTTATACACGCTCGACCAAGAAGAGAACTTTCAACCAACTCCTTTTAAATCGAATTTGTTTCGGTCGGTTGTATGTTATGTTTCTTCATGCAATTCCAATTCTCGAGAATGATTTGCACATTTTTTTTAATAAAATCTTGTGTTTGCAATGTATGTTCTTGAACTAAGTAAAGAAAAGTACCTTTCATTCCAAATGAAACCATATTAAGGACAATTTTTTTTATTTAATAGAATGTGATTTATGAGGCATTTTTCAAACTCTTACACAGGAGTGGACAAAACAGACTTAAACTGATAGATTTGTCTGAAATATAACTTTACGGTCTTGATTCTGGTCATAAAACTTTAGAACCATGATATACTGGTCCAATTCTTTTTTTTTAAGGCCCAAACCAGACCATGCTCACTTCTATTTAAATTGACGATTAATGATGTAGTAGATAATTTTGAAGTTTTTTGTATTAAAATTCAATTTTTATAATCTTGTGACTGTCTAATCTATATTATATATTTTTAAATTAATTATTATGCATTTTGTATAATTTAGATATTATTAATTTAAAATTATTTTATTTTATTTTAAAAGAAAAACCTAAGAACGGACCAGACCAAGACTAAATTTTCGATCTGATCCTTGTAACATTTGGTCATGATCCTGATCATGATTTAATTTTAAAAAAAATCAAATTAAACCAGACTACGTCCACCTCTATAGTTACATTTGAAAGTTTAGAATTCTTTTAACGATCGAGTAAGATAAATCTATTGCAACACGAGTTTATTAATCGCGTTCTAAACCTAAAATTGCGTATATTTTTCTAAATTTCTTCATGCACGTTGAGAGTCAATTTCATTTTTAAAGTTTTAAGGACTAACAATGCTCCTAAATTTTAAAATAAAAAAGAAATTTAAATAATTTCAAAATTCATGATCGATTTTTTTTTTTATTCACAGGGTTGTCGTATAAAGTTAGTGGTGCCAAACGAGCGCGTTCGGCTGCTCGGTATCGTAGTAGTTCGAGCCCAGGTTATTTTGGTACACTACTGAGCCGAGTCTGACTCAGATAAAAAGTTAAAACAGACTCAGCTCGTTTATATGCAGCGAGCAGGCTATTGACACCTGTACTTAAAGCCAGCAGATGTATTTCAATTTTCGTCGTAGAAGTTCCATGGAAATTTCAATTTTGTATTCAGACTATTCTTCCGTTTACTTTTCGGTGCTATAAAATGGTGTTTTGGGCTCTTTTTCTTGATCGCCATTGCAGGTATTTAGCATTTAGCAAGCTCAGGCGATTTAAGCTTTGAACGAGCTTCTGAAAATGGAAGATCGAGGCTGTAAGAGAAAAGGAAAGAGAATCCGCAACGATGACGAGGAAGACAACAATCAATCACTTGCTTTTACGCAGCAAGAACCTCCATCTTTCGTCAGGTTTTATTTCATTCAGTTTAAGCTCTAAATTGATCAAGTTGATTTTTCTTGCTGAATCGCATCAAATAAACAATGATGGAATCTCTGCACAGCTAAAAAAAAACTTTTCTCAGTTTGAAAGAGCTAATGGTGTTATACAGTTGTTCCAACTCAACTTGCTTTTCGACCAAAGGAGGGTGGCCCCCGACCAGACCTGATAAAATTGAAATTTCAGGCGCCGTGAGTTCCGTTCCGACGTATGGGATTAGTCGATTTTTTTTTAGATTATATGCATTGATAGGAAAAACATCGATGTTGTCTATCCTTCTATTTTGTTTTTCAGAAGCCAGTTAGTAATCTTGTTCATGTTATACAGGGTGTTACTGGAAGCTCTGGAGATGCATAAAGACATACGTAATTGCCCGTATTTGAAGCGTCTTGAACGCGCAAGTGTTGGTGTTTTTTTTATTGTCGTGAATTCGATTCGAAAACTATTATATTGTAGAGTAGGGAATGAATGGTTGTTATGTTCTAAGTTCACATGTTCTACCATCGTCATTCTTAAACACGTGTTTTTCAACAATTTATTGAAATCAGTGGCAATCGAGCCGGTTAGACTTGCTCGTTCTTCCTTTTCGACTTTTGAAATTTTTTTCCCTTTTGTCACCTGGTTGAAACAGTACTTAAGAAGATCAATTTCTAAATCTAATGCTACAAGGACCTGAACGCCATGTATACTTCTAATATTGTTGGCAGAAATAAAGGGTTTGTTTTGAAGTGTTTGATTCCAAGTATGCATTTTGTTTTGCAGACTCGAGAACAGCTGCACCCTGACAACTTGGAGCTTTTGCTTCGCATAATTGTATGTCCTGATGTTCTTTTTGGCGAGCTTATGAAGGGATACTAATTTAGTGATCAGAATATTATTCATTTTGAAGAGGTTTTTCATCAATTTTTGTTTTTCTTGGCGAGAAACAAACAGTTTTTATAAATGATTTATTTCGAAACACTTGTCTAAACTTCTTTTCAAAACACTTTTTCGATTACTTCTCATTTACCAGTAAAGCATTCATCAGTATGCAAGTCATGATGTCATTTATAGTTTCAAGTAGCTTTTAGCTTTTTTTGTATATATAGTTTGCTGAAAATCATATGTTGTCTATTGCAGTTGAATGATCTGCTACGTATACCCAGAAGCAGCGACCCTGACACTGGGGTTGGGAGGTCTTTAGTTCTAGCCCCTTCAGCGTATGTGCTACACTAGTTTAGGAAATTTTAACTAGGGCTAAAATGTTCATAAAAGCTTGTCATCTACAGGTCATAAATATGATTTTTTATATGTTAAAAACAGGTCATTACCGCCCAGAATCCCAGAATCAAGTGGACAAAAGCTGCAACTTCGTGTCGAAACAAAGATCCCGGATTCTCTGTTTTCAGGAGACACTATTAAAGGAGAGAAAGGATCTGAGATTTATGTTTCCTTGGTTGACCTGGACAATGGCAGAGATGTTCAAACAGGGCCAGCTTCGGCTGCAGAAGTGAATGTTGTGGTGGTTGAGGGTGATTTTAAAGAGGAAATTAAGTATGGTCTGGATCATGACTTTTTCAAAAGTCGTGAGGTGAAAAATCGAAAGGGAAAGCCCCAACTCCTGGCTGGAACTCTACAAGTGACACTTAAAGATGGCGTTGGAATTTTTGGAGATCTCTCATTTACTGACAATTCTAGCTTTAACGGATGCAAGCAGTTCAGACTCGGTTTTAAGATAGATTCGGGTTATTTTGAGGGGACTCGCGTTATGGAGGCTATAACAAATGCATTCAAAGTAAAAGATAAAAGGGGAAAGGGTGAGTATTGAATCCTTGAAATATAGTTTTTTTTCTTGCAATTTCTGTGTAACATGATTTGTTATTGGAAAATACTAACCCAAGCTAATGATTCAATAGAGGAAATTTTTCGTGCTTTTTTGTAAGAATTTCTTGCAAACCTTGCCTGGCTTATAATTTTAAACTCACTAACTTTCAGTTTATCAAAAGCACCGGCCACCTGCTTTGCTCGACGAAGTCTGGAGATTAGATAATATAAGGAAGGATGGACCAGTACACATAAGGTTAGAAAAAGCTAAAATAAAAACTGTCGAAGATTTAGTACGCCTTCATGTCAAGGATCCACAAAGACTAAGAACTGTAAGGATCTTCTCTACCCAGCAGTTTCCAAGCATTTGTTGAAAATCATGTTTAGTTTGGTTTTGATTCTTTTTTTTTTTTGTGATCAAAGATGGTGGAAGTGAAGGGAGACACAAAATGGGAGACTACAATCAAACATGCCATGAATTTCTTTCCTTTAGGTGAGAAGTTCTATGTTTACTACACCGATGGGACTAAGAATTTCGGCATTATTTTCAACCATATTCATCAGCCTGAAGCCTGGATCGCTCATAGGCAAGTTGCATCATTGGAATGTCTTGATCAGACTCAAAAGGTTAGCCTCTCATCGTTGGTGTCATCTAGCAAGTTTTGAAAGATTATGTTCAGACATTTTAATAGCTTTTAACTCTGCGTTATGGGTATAATTCAAGGACACAATTGTTGCAAATATAATTAGATTTTTGTTTCATATTAATGGGGATTATTATAATTTGTATAAAGTATATTATCAAGGGTATTTAATTATGGTTATCTTTCTATAAATAGATCTATTAGTATTGTATTTCTTGAATGTCGATATTATGAATGGAAACCTCTCTTATTGAGAGCTTCTCAATTCTTGGCTAGCTCGTGGTCTCTGGAACGGCTTTTTGCCAGACTGTAGACTCCTCTTATAATTCATCTGAATCAAGCACGTTTAATTTACACTTGAGGAATTTGTTGATTGTTAAATTCTTCGTGTGGATCTTCATTTTAGTGCCAGTCTTCTGACAAATCTAATTTATGCAGAAATTCTATGTGAATAAAGCTTATGAGAATTGGAATCAAGTAGAGGAATGTGATGATCAATTCTTCAGCTCTTGCATAATTTCAAAGGAAATGCAGCCTGACCCTCAAATTCAGCCAAATTACACTTTGCATTCTGACCCTCAAATTCAGCCAAATTACACATCTGCACCTCAGCAATTGCCAGGGAACGAAGAATTCAATACAGACGATTTTTATGCTGATGTGCCGTTTAAGGCAGTAGTTGGATGGCTAAAGATTAAAGCTGCTTTGAAATGGGGAATAATGGTGAGGAATAGTGCTGCAAAGAAGAAGGCTAAGCTCACTGAGTTAGACTGATTTCAATTCAGGTTTTGAATATTTTGGATAATCTTCTCACCTTCTTTTGTTCTTTCTTTGTCAATATTTGTTGGGTTTGCTAGCACTTATTTCAAAACTTTTAGTTTTTTGTAAATTTGAAATTAGATCTTTAATGAATTTCGAACTTAGCACGGCGAAGGAAATAAATCTCAATTTGAATTTTGGTTTCCGATTCGAGCCAGTTTCATTTGATTTTACATCGATTTGAGCTGTTACGGTTAATTTTGATGGTGACGATGAATATTAGCTGTATAATTCAAGCGGATAAATGAACTTAATTATTAGTTTTCGGAATCGTTATGATAACTTTCGAGTTAAAATCGTTATGGCTTTACCTTGGTGTTTTTCTGCAACGAGATTTTCGAAGAAATTATACAAGATTTATTCGATTGACCAATCAACTATGATAACTTTGATCCGAGTTTCGATTTGATGAATCCATAACAAAGAGTAAATAATAATTTACAGAATAAACTACGCGAGTAGTTATATCAGATATCTTAAACTTTAAAAGTTATCAGTGAACACTTTGACTTTACCCGCGTTAAGCTTCTCACTAATTTTAACAGTATTTATTAATTTAACTAATACATTTTATTAATAAATAATAATAAAAATTGAAAATATTTAAAATTTGGGAAATTCTTGCTTTTAGAAGATTGAATAAAAAAATAAATTTATTATTATATCTTCATTTATATCTCGTCAAGTCGTTATAATTAACTAAATTCATAAAAATAGTCATCAAATTGATCGACGTCATAAAATTAAAAAAAAATGTGATAACAAGATGACCTTTGCAATTATTGTAAAGTTTAAATTGGCTTTCAAGGTATCTACTACAACTAACTCATAGTTCATGATGTAAATCTTTATTTATTTTTCATATAAAAATTGTTAAAATAATATATAATTATCTTTCTCGAATTTTTAAGATATTTGATAATTCGACAAACCTGCATGCATTCTACGTATACTCTTAGTGTTCTTTGTTTTCATGGTTATATGTATGGGTGAGCAACTCGAACCGGACCTTAAGGTCTGGCCCAAAATCTTAACGTTAGGGCGGTGTACGGGTAGGGTAACAGGTAAAAATATAGTTTTGGGTTCGGGTAAACGAGTAGAGAGTTCGGGTACCGGGTATTGTAAAAATACCCGATACCCGTGTTTAATATCTGTGCTCAGCTCAACCCAACCCTCCAAGAATCAAGTTTACTATTTTTTCAATGATATTCTGTTTTTTTTATCAAAATCTAAAAATACCCGGATCTTACCCGGAATACCCGGATCCAGGTAAGCAACATTTCGGAAAGATTTAAATTTCGGGTAGACCCAAAAATACCCGGATCCTACCTGGAATACCCGGATCCGGGTATTTTTCCAACCCGGAATACCCGGATCCAAGTAAGCAACATTTCGGAAAGATTTAAATTTCGGGTAGACCCAAAAATACCCAGATCCTACCTGGAATACCCGGATCCGGGTATTTTTCCATTTTTTCGGATAGGTCTGGGTTTCGGGTACTGCTTCATACCCGATACCCGAACGGACCGGATATTTTTTTTAAAATACTTGGCCCGTTACCCGTTTGCTCACCCCTAGTTATATGCAATATTCAAAAAGTGATCGATAATGGTCATCTTAAGATTTACGTAGAAAACATGAGACAAATTATGGGTAAAAGAGAAATTCTATTTCCTTTGGTGGGGCGATCATGTAAGTAGACCTTCGAGGCTCTCGAGACAGATCCCGATCTTGATCTTTCGGTTTCATATTCGAAGTCGCTCTTCATAAGGCATTGGTAGGTTAAAAAATTAGTTTTAAATATTTGGGTCAGTTTTGATTATTAATAAAGGGATTCAAGGAGTTATTAATTTTTTGGCCAACTCGAAAAAACTGATGGAACCTGATAATTAATATTAGACTAAAATATAAAAATAATATATGTAATGAAAAATAGTCATATTTATTTTTTATTGAATATGGTACAAAATTCTAGTTTTTAAATTGAAAATAAAAAAATGTTAAATTAAAATGCACATTATTTTAATAATTTAAAATAAAATATTATTAATTAAAACAAATTGAAAAAAATTGGAAAATCGAGCCAATTTGTAGCTAATTTTATATATCTTTGATCATTTTGATAATTAAGAACAAGTCAAATGAAGCCAAGATCTATCCTCTTAGTTATTATTTTATGTTAGCGCGACCCAATTTTGAAATCGACCAACAGGTCTCGAGTCTCGACCCAATTTGCAGCATTTGGGTCAATTAAAGAATTAATTGTTTTTATTAATGAAAGGGTACGTGTCGAGTTTTGAATTGTTTAGCGAACTCAAAAAAACTGATTCAACCTGATAAGTAATATTAAATTAAAACATAAAAATAAATATGTAATTAAAAATAATTTTTATTTATTTATTAAATGTTTTTTATTATATACAATAGAAAATTTAGTTTTGATTTATTTTTAAAAATTTTAAATTAAAAACATTAGAAAAAAATAAAATAAAACGTATATTCTATGATCTTATCTTTTTCCATTTTATTTTGAAATTAGACTCCAAATTTCAAGCATTAAGGAAGTAATTTCTCCCATTAAGATAATATTTTTTAAATAAAGAGATGAACAAATTAGATAACTTATATCGCAAGCATGCAATTTTCTTTGAAACTTCCGACCATTTTCTCTCGTTTACCCGACAAATTAAATTCTTCTATACATGGAGAATTAGTTCATGTCTTCTTCGATTCTCACATTTGAGCAAATGGGTGAGAATTAGTTCATAGTTTTATTCATCCATCTGATCTCCAGAGCTGGTTTCCATGGCGGCTTCAGGAACTGAGTTGCAGAGCTTCCTCAGATTTCCCTTTATCCATGGCTGATCGTGGCTAGTCTCTCTCCTCTTCCTCATCTTCCTCGCTAGTCTCTCTTCTCTCTCTCTCTCTCCTCTTTTTTCTGTAGATGTTTCAGTTGCAGCGGAGAAACAAGCCCTACAAAAACCACCAAGAAGAAAGGCATGGCCGGAGGGAGAAGAAAACTCCGGATCCACAGTTCCAAACACGGAAAAAGAGGTGAAGAACCCTAAAATCCCTTCTTTCTGTGCTTACTTTCAAGAACAAATGAACCCTAGTCGGGTTATTGCAAAAAAATGATTTGGGGTGCGTTTTATATTTCGGATTGCACATCGGGTTTTTTGGGTCAATATCGAATGAATCGCCGGATTAGGTTAGATTGAAGTTAATTTAATATTTATTGTATGAATACTAGGATTGAGAAAACCGAACCGACCCATTGGGATTAAAACAAACTCGAATGTTTAAAGGCGAGTCAAGTTGGTTCATTTTATGTATCGTAAAAAATGGATCTGGGTTACGTTTTAAATTTTGAATTGCCCATCGGGTTTTTTTGGTCAATATCGAAGGAATCGCTAACTTACATTTTTGAATTTTTTTTTGCAAAAAATTATGTTAAATTGAAGTTATTTCATGTTTATTAGATTACTATTAAGGTTGGACAAACTGAACGGACCCATTAGGGTTAAACTAAACCCGAATGTTTAAAGCCAAGTTCGATTGATTTATTTTATATATTGTAAAAAATTGAGACATGTTACGTCTGATAGTTTAGGTTGTGGGTCGGGTTATTTTGTGAATACTGAATGGATCACCAGATTATATTAATTAGTTATGTATTAGTTAACTTGATCATTTCTTTTGGTAAATAATTAGATACAAGATTATAATTTAATTGAATATTTCGTGGATATTCTATTTTAGGGAATATATTTTTTGTTTTTCTTTTTACTAATTTTTAATGAACCAAATAAAAAAAAGACCGACCCAAATAGATTTCTTGGCCAAGTTAGAAAATCGATTGCAGGTTGTGGTTAATTTCGAGTTCTAACTTTCGAACTCAAAATCGATTGTGTCAGTTCTAATTGGTTAAAAAAATGACCCAAACCGACCCATGTCCATTTCTAATGATTATTGATTCATGAAAATTCCTCGTTTACAGAAAAATAAGCTACATAACAACAAATGCTAGAGACTTACAATCGTCTCGCTCGCTCAACACGCTCCATTGGCCGCCCCTATACAATCTCAACCGGACCAACGAAGAAGAAAGGCTAGGAATCGAAGTGAAAAAAGCAAAAGAGAGACTAGACAAGAGGCTAAGACCTCCTTTGAAATCCATATCCAAAAGGTAACATAATAAACCTTTAAAAAATCCATCTTTTCATGCCCTTCGCTAAACTATGAGAGTACTTGCAGAGAAATCGGTCTGAAGAAAACTCACGATGTTCAAAGACGGAAAATGGTATCTGGGTGCGGAATATTCAACTGGATTGAGATGAAAAGAAGAAATTCAGCTCGAGAAGTTTGTTATGTGTGCTTAGAAGAGCTCGGAAACGGCGAGAAATTAGTTCATCTTCCTTGCAAACATAGCTTCCATTCTCATTGCCTGCACCCATGGCTGCATATTAAACCTCAATGTCCTTGTTGTAGAACTAAAACTATACTTTAAATATTCATTGTAATAGTTTCAAAATCAAGAACAATTAAGAATAGAAATAATATTATATTTTAAAGATATTTAAGAAATACTCCAGGGATAGTTTTAGCTAGTTTCTGAAGTATTTTTTAATTTATATTTAAATAATAGACGAATGAGAATTATTATGCTATCTCAAAGTACAGTAGGGATTAGCAAAACTAGGCCAGAACCGTAAACTGAACCAGAACCGTCAGTTTAATCCGGCCTTGGTTGTAACACCCGACTTTTTCCACATATCTTAAATTTTATCAACATAGAATAATAAACGAAGTTAACCTAAGTTGACTGTTAAGATTAATTGATTTTCGAAAAGATTGATAGGTTGGGTCGACACAACTTTGTGTTGGGTCGACATAACTTTGAAGGATCCGTCTCTGAAAAATTTTAGGTCGACACATGTAAGTTTGGGTCGACATAAATCTTGTGCAGTCAATAGGATTCGTCTCTGGAAAGTGAGAGGTCGACACAACTGTTTTGGTTGGGTCGACACAATGGTTTTCTTTGGTTGATCCCAGGATTTAAGAGAGGTCGACATAAGTCACTCTCGGGAACACTTTCGGTCGACCCCAGCACCGAGCGGTCGACACAAATTGCTCTCTGGATTTCTTTGTGTCGACACAACGGACGAGCGGTCGACACATTCACCGACAGAAGTCGAAAGGTCAGCCAAAATTCTGTTAAATTTGATCCATGGACGTAAAGGGAATATTGTTTTTGATTTATAAAGACATAAAAAGACATTTTTGCTGTCATGTTTCAGCAGACACGAATTTTATCTTTCTTCTCTCTGAATTTTTGTGAAGGCTGAAGTTCAAGGTATTATTCTATCCTCTAAGTTTCTTGTAAGTTCAGTAAGGATAATATGATGATATTGGTTGGATTGATGGATAAAAATGAAGGATTTCAAGTAGAATGTTAGAAAATCAGTTGATTGTATGTAAGGTTAGGGTTTTTGAGATTCGGTCATATTGTAACACGAATTTGAGTTTATGTCCTTCATAAGAGTTAAAGTAGACTCTTAGAGTGATCTATAGCCGTTTGAATCATTCAATTTGAAGTTATGTATGAAAAGTTATGGACGTCGCAAGTTAGTGTACGAAAACTGTAAAGAGTTTGGGTCGACCCCTTATAGTTTGGGTCGACCGATAAGAACACACAGTCTCTGTTTTGTCGACATGGGTCGACCCCTGAAAGTTTATGTCGACCCAATCACTGTTCAAACAGTGAATGCCCTCTGTTTTGTCCACGTAAGTCGACATGCTTTTGTTTTCTGAATTTGGTGTCTTCTAAGAAGTTATAGTAGACTTCTTAAGAGACAATTTGACACCTTAATCATCAGGAATTGATAATTATCGAGAAAGTTATAGTTGTTCGAAGTTGGAATAGAAAGTTAAGACTTTATGAAATTTCTGATCCTTATATGATTTATATGTTTAGGTCATTTATTGGATTAAAAATGGACTCAAGTGAATTGATTCAAGAAAACAGCTAAGGTAAGTAATTATGCATGTGTTTGTCCATTTGGAGACTGCATCATAAAGAGTAAGATTAAGGTTGTATGCTTAGATATTAATTAAATCAAGTATGAAATGAACATGTTACATTAAGTATGTATTGAATTCTGCTTGGGGTGTATCGCACCGTGCACCAACCCAATAATATGGGCTTGATTGGTGTTTGTATGCCATTGGTTGTGATTGTAAATTATGCTAAGTATCGACTAAGTATATAAAGCATGAAAAGTATGTAAAGTACGATTAGTAACAAAGATAGTATTTACTTTGGAGATGTTTGTGCTATGTTGATTGTATGATGTTAAGTTATCAAGTTATGGATGAATCATATTAAGTTATCAAGTATTGCATGAAATCATGTCCATGCATCATGTTTTATGAAAGAACGAAAATGTTTTCTCATGCATGTTTTTAAAATGTCACCCAACGGATGATGAAGGTGGTATTGGACACATTNCCAACGGATGATGAAGGTGGTATGAGACACATTCATCATCCAATGCATAAATGTATGTAAAGTCAATATCAAGTTATGAGAGAATGTGGAATTGGCTGTCTCATGGAGGCCATATGGTGCATATTCACCTTCATACGATGTGATGCCCACACATGTCAAGTTAAGTCAAGACAACGATAAAGAACAAAATGAATTGCATGTTTTTACGAAAGCACGAGCATGTTAAGTATGTAAGTTCATGAGATTACTTACTGAGCTTTAGGCTCACTAGTTAAGCTTTGTGATGTATGTGATGAAGATGGAGGTGAAGGACTTAGCCCTCCCTGTTTGATGTAACGATCATGTCATGGAGGAGGCGAATCTGGTGCGGGAAGCTTGAATCGTTAAGTGCCGACCGGTGGGGATGTCAAGAAATGTTTTGATGTATTTTGGAGTGTTTAGTTTCAAACAATGTTTATAAACNTAGTGTGAATTCAGAGTCTTATTTTCGCCGCATTACATGATTCAAGTGACAATTTTCACCAACATCGACGTCAACATGTCAACCGGTAATTAATAAATACCATATTATAAATAGTTCTTAGATTTTCGTAAAAATAACTATTCGACACATTAAATGTATTTAAAAAAATAAAATAAAAAATTAACATCGAATTTCCCAAGCAAAACGGATATTTCAACTCCTCAAATAATCGGTAGATTTAACGAATGTTACTCAAGTCGACCAAACATGGAGAATGTTTGAATGACTCTGAACATTTAAGGTAGTTTCATCGAACACTTTGAACGAATTTTTCTTACAAACAAATACATACCTCAAACCTTTTAATTGATCTGAAAGGTCGGTTCCTATAAAATTGAGTCCGAATTCAAATTGAATAAACAATTTCAAGTTGATTTCGATTCGAGTTGACAATTATTTTTTTTAAATTAAAAATCGATTCGATGAACAACAAATTGTCATGGTTCCCGAATTTTAGAACATAAATCAAAACTGAAACCGTGAAATACCAGGTGGTTCCGATTTAAGTCCGTTTTGAGCGATTATGTTGGGTTATATTTGATTTTTATATTTATATGAGATTTTATTTAGTTTTAGATTAGATTTTCACTCTATTTAAATCATTTTACAATTGTGTGATTCAAGCTTCAAGGTTAATGCTTTTCACCTCTAAAGACCGGATAAGACCAAAAATTATGGTTTTTAAAAATTAAAACCAAAATTGAACCAAACCCAAGAATTCTCGTCCGGTCCATGAAACCAAAGTTGAACCAAACTCGGGATTTCTAATCCGGTCCATGATACCTATCCGGTCCAGCCAATGTAAATTGCACCCAGCTTAATTAGGCTATGACAGGCTTTGTTGCAGCCAAGACTCCGTGGATAAAGAAAGCACTAGAGCTGGCAAACGAGCGAGCTGGCTCGCTCGGCTCGCTCGACACTGTAGCGAGCTCGAGCCAGGCTCGTGAACCAGGCTCGTAAGCTCGGCATTGTAGCTAAAACTGAACTCGTTCTTGTTCGAAACGTCGTCTTTGTTCATAGATCTGTTCGTCTATAGCCGAAAATGACAATAATCGACCGTCAAAAGTTTGATTTAGTTAGCGAAATTAACTAAAAATAGTTTTTAGCATATAAAAGTATGTTTATTTTTCTTGCAAAATAAGTTAATATAACTTTTATCCCATTATTAGGTTTTTATCACATTTTTTTTAATCTTTTAGCATATGAAACTATAAATCATTTTCGGCTCGATTAGGCTCGGGAGTTGGGCTCGCTCGGCTCGAATAGGCTCGAGGCTCGATAGCTCGCTCGAGCCAAAATTTTTGAAAAAAAGCTCGACAAGCTCAGCTCGAATAGCTCGGCTCGCTCGAGCCAGCTCGTTTGCCGGCTCTAAAAAGCACTAACAGAGCTTCCATGGCGGACAGAGAAAAAAGCGCGGGAAATTCAGGCGGGAGAGATGATATTATCACAAAAAGTTTCAACAAACTTTTGAGAAAAAGAGAAGCACCTCGAAATTCTCCTGTCCATTCCAGATCAGAGCTAAGATTTCTAAATCAAGGAGGAGTAAAGCAGAAGAAGAAGAAGAAGAAGAAGAAGAAAGAAGAAGAAGAAGAAGAAGAAGAAGAAGCGTTCTGATTGTTTTGCGTCGTCTTCTTCTCCCGTGGCCTGGATTGAATCCAAGCCAGGGAGGTACCTCTGCCTTAGATTTTCGCTAACAGTATGGGATTCAAAGATTTTGACCAGATTTCAGAGCGACGACAAGCGGAGAGGGAACGTAAATTCAAGAGAAAAGTTACCGTCGGCGCCATTTCTGGCGGTTTGCTCCTAGTTTTCGTCGTCGCTGCGGTGGTCTTTTTGTCTCAGATCATCACAGCAATGGGAGCACCAAATCACCTGAAACTTCGTCCACAAAACAAGTTTCTCATGTCAACAGAGTCGTAAAAATTCTCTGCAATAGCACTGATTACAAGAGCAAATGCGAAACAACTCTAGAAAAGGGGCTAGAATCTAACCCTAGCTTGTCTCAACCAGCAGATCTTCTCAAAACGGCTATCGCCGCCGCCGGTAACGAAATCCAGAAGGCCTTGGATCAAACGAAAACCTACAAATTCAGCAATCCAGAAGAGAAAGCAGCGCTCGAAGATTGTAAAGTGCTAATTCAAGATGCGATCAACAGAGTCGATTTTCCTCAACTGTCGTTTCGAGGGGTATCAAGACATGTTATATGCACAGACACATCAACAATTTTATCGAGGTTGTGTCATAGCCAGAACAGTCGATTTCATCTTCGGTGATGCTGCTATCGTCTTTCAAAACTGCATGATGGTCGTTAGAAAGCCTATGAACAATCAACAAAACATTATCACGGCTCAAGGTATAAATTAAATTCAAACTATTGAAGACTAATCATAAATAAATAATTTTTAAATGAATAATGTTAGTTTTAACTTCTTAGTATATTTTCTTATTGTCTACTTTGATTGATGATGTATAGGACTGCGATTGATCTAGTTAAAATATATTTAATATATTACAAT
>QAOC01030272.1:14135-28101 GCA_003255005.1 Begonia fuchsioides | reverse complement strand
TTTTCATTCACGTATCTTAGGTTTCATGTCTTCCTTACTGTGTTATTCTTACTTATTGATCCGGCTCCGCACCTCGTGGTTCCACCCAGTCCTCGAGACCGAGCTCTCCACCTCGTGGTTCCACCAGTCATTTACATGTTCGGTTTATTGATCCGGCTCTGCACCTCGTGGTTCCACCCAGTCCTCGAGACCGAGCTATCCACCTTGTGGTTCCACCGGTCGTTTACTTTACTGATTCTTATGTTCAAGTTCTTAATTCGTCGGAGATGAAACATAATCAGCGTCCCATACCACCAATCATATCTCGTTTACCTCCAACTACGTTGTAAAACCATGCATGAAAATAGTTCGTAGACATTTTGTAAAACTATGATGCATGACCATATAAACATGAAAACATCTCTTAAATAATATCACATAACATGAAAATAAGCATACATCACCAAACATATCATGCGAACAAACATGCAGCACACATCAAACAATCATCCTAATCTTTGCAATGTAGTCCCACTTAAGGGCCAAATAATCTGAATGCTAACTTACCTTAGCCTCTAAGTTGAGTCGATGCACTTGAGTCTCCTTTTTAATCCAATCGATGGCTTAAACCTATAAATCATATACGGATCAGAATTTGCATAAAGTCTTAACTTTCTATTCCAACTTTGAACATCTATAACTTCCTCTATATTGATATATTCATAATGATTAAGGTGTCAAATTGTTCCTTAGGGAGTCTACTATAACTTCTTAGAAGACACCCAATTCAGAAAACCAAAGCATGCTGACTTATGTCGACAAAACAGAGAGCATACATTTCTGGAACTCAAGAATCGGTCGACATAACCTATAGGTGTCGACCTAACTTAGCATAGTATGTTGATTGCTTATTCATGCGGTCGACCGAACCATTTTCGGAGAGTTATTTTGTGTCGATCGGTCGATCATGTGTCGACCGGTGCTCTCCCAGTTTCCGTCTACCAACTTGCGATGTTCATATCTTTTCCTACATAACTCCTAATCAAGTTATTCCAACGGCTTTAGATTACTATACAGGTCTACTATAACTCTTGTGAAGGACATAAACTCAGATTCGTAAACCAAATCGACCGAATATCCAAAAACCCTAACCATGTACGTAAATAACTAATTTCGAAACACTTGACACAAACTCCTTCATTTTTATCTACTAATTCAACCAACATCATCCTTTTATCATTATTGAACCTACAAGAACTTTAAAGGATATGAAAATACCTTGAGCTTCAGCCTCCACGAAATATCAAAGCTCTTCACTTCACTTCTCTTGAAGTCACTCACTTTTTCACTCTTTTCCTCACAAAACTTCTTCTCTATCTCAATCTCACCCTCCTTTGATTTAGAGCACGAACCCTAGGGAGAAAAGGGGGAAGGAGATCGTGGTTGGGAGGGAAAAATGCCAGCCAAGACCCAATTAATGCCCCTTTATTAAATAAAATCAACATTCCTTTTATGTCCACCAATCAAAATTCTGCTGATTTTGCTGACTTTTCAACTTACGTCGACATAATGGTCAACTTATGTCGACTTAATGAATTCTCGAAAGTTATGCTATGTCGACCGCTCGTCTATTGTGTCGACCGAACTTGAAGGTGTCGACCGCTTAACCATGCGGTCGACCGCTTAACCATGCGGTCGACCGAATAAACTCCCGAAAGTTATGCTATGTCGACCGCTCGTCTATTGTGTCGACCGAACTTGAAGGTGTCGACCGCTTGACCATGCGGTCGACTGAATAAACTCCCAAAAGTTATGCTATGTCGACCGACTGCAAATTGTGTCGACCAAACCTATATAATTTTCCAACCTTTCTGAATAACATCATCCCATATACTTCTTAAACATTATTTTCTTCATCACCTTCAGCCTACTAATTTACTAATATCCACAATACTCTAANTTGTTATATGAAAATTCTACTAGGGGTAACAACATGCTCCATGGTTTTTGAAAATCCATAACACACGCGCGCAACATATCCTCAAGGATTTGAATAGTTCTCTCAGTCTTACCATCTATTTGAGGATGAAATGCCGTGCTAAAAGCCAATTCTGTTCCCATTGCCTTGTTCAAACTCTTCCAAAATCTCGAAGTAAACTTTGGATCTCTATCAGACACAATGGAAACTGGAATTCCATGTAATCTTACAATTTCTTGCAAATATAACTCAGCATACTTTTCCACAGAAAATTTTGTTCTTACCGGAATAAAATGAGCAGATTTTATTAAACGATCAATAATTACCCAAATGCTATCATTACCTTTAATCGTTGTTCGCAATCCGACTACAAAATCCATAGAAATATGGTCCCACTTCCATTCCGGAATCACCAACGACTTCAGCATTCCTGCGAGCCTCTGATGTTCTGCCTTTACCTGTTGGCATACAACACATGATTCAATATATTTTGCGATATCTTTTTTCATTCCCGGCCACCAAAAACACTGTTTCAAATCTTGATACATCTTTGAAATTCCTGGGTGAACCAAAAATTTTGAAGAGTGAGCTTCTCTTAATATCGCATTCCTCAATTCTCTGTTACGTGGAACATACAATCGATTGCGGAATTTAAGTATCCCCTCTTTTGAACACAGAAATTCAAAAGAATTTGGCAACTGCCCTTCCATAACCTGCATATATCTCAAATCCTCTTTTTGAGCTTCCCCAATTCTGTCCAACAAAATTGGCTTCACAGTTAGAGCAGCTAACTGCACTGTTAGATCTGATATAACTTCAATGTCTGCCCTTTGTAGCTCATTTCGAATTTCAACCAAAATTTGCATCATCTCAAACTGCACTGCTACTGACTTCTTGCTCAGTGCGTCCGCTACCACATTATCCTTTCCTGGATGATATTTAATCTCAAAATCGTAATCTTTAACAAATTTCAGCCATCGCCGCTGTCTTAAATTCAGCTCTTTTTGTGTGAAAAGACATTTGAGACTCTTATGGTCCGTGAATATCTCACAATGACGTCCATATAAGTAATGTCTCCAAATCTTTAGGGCGAAGACTACTGCTGCCAATTCTAGATCGTGGGTAGGATAGTTCTTCTCATAATCTTTCAATTGTCGTGATGCATAAGCAATTACTTTACTTTCTTGCATCAGCACACATCCTAAACTCATCAACGACGTATCACAGAATATGCAAAAATCTACATCTTCTATTGGGAGTATTAGCACTGGTGCCGAAGTTAGCTTGTCCTTTAATAGTGGAAAGCTCTTTTCACAAGCCTCCGACCACCAGAACTTCATGTTTTTCCTTGTTAATCGCGTCAATGGCGTAGCAATCTTAGAAAACCCTTTAATAAATCTTCTATGGTACCCTGCTAAACCAAGAAAAATTTGAACTTCAGTTACATTCTTTGGTTGTGGCCATTCACGAACAACTTGCACCTTTATTGGATCAACAGATACACCTTCTATAGAAATCACGTGACCCAGAAAATTCACCCGATCTAGCCAAAATTTGCATTTAGAGAATTTGGCATATAACCGATGCTGCTTTAGTATACTTAAGATCATTCTTAAATACCCTTTATGTTCCTCGTCCGACTTAGAATACACCAGAATATCATCAATAAATACGATGACAAATTTATCAAGATACTCATGGAATATCCTATTCATAAGATCCATAAACGCTGCTGGGGCATTTGTCAAACCGAACGACATTACCATAAACTCGTAATGTCCGTATCGGGTTCTGAACACAGTCTTTGGAATATCTTCCTCTTTTACTCTTACCTGATAATATCCTGACCGCAAGTCAATCTTGGAAAATACCCGTGCACCCTGCAATTGATCAAACAGATCATCAATCCTAGGCAACAGATACTTATTCTTCACTGTCAATTTGTTTAATTCACGATAGTCGATACACATCCTTAGAGTTCCGTCCTTCTTCTTTACAAACAAAACAGGGGCTCCACAGGGAGAGAAACTAGGACGTATAAATCCCTTGCTCAACAACTCCTCTAACTGCCCCTTCAGTTCCTTCATTTCTGCTGGAGCCATTCGATACAGATTCTTTGATACCGGTGCCGCTCCGGGGTAAACGTCCACCACAAATTCGATTTCTCGGTCAGGAGGCAGTCCAGGTAAATCATCCAAAAACACTTCTGAAAACTCCTGAACTACTGGAATCTCTTGCAACTTAAGATCAGGCTTCTTTCGACAATCCACAATATTTGCAAGAAATCCCATACAGCCACCCTTCAATAATCTCCAAGCCCGTACTGCCGATACAATCGGTAATTGCTTTTTATTACCTGTTGCTTGAAAATAAAAGGCATCTGACATAGGAGGTTGGAAACTGACTATTCTAGTTCTGCAATTTATAGTTGCAAAATGTCGAAACAGCCAGTCCATCCCTAAAATTATTTCATACGCATTCATCTTCATTATAATAAATTCCACGCCCAACTTACGATCATTAATTTGAACCCCACAATCTATAATTACTCTATCTAATAGTAGACAATCACCTGAAGGAAGCATCACTTCATACAACTGCTCTGCCACCTCAGGTATCTGGTTCAACTTCTTAGAAAACTCTTCAGACATAAATGAATGCGTAGCTCCTGAATCTATCAATGAATAGGCACTAATTCCATCAATTAATAATGTACCTGCCACCATGACTGGATTGTCCGCTTCCTCGGCATCTATCATTGCAAAAACACGACCAGCTATCCTCTTCTGTTCTGGTTTGTTTGGAAGTGCCTTCAGATAATCGCGCGTCATGTGTCCCATGTCCTTACATCTGAAATAGCGTCCAGATCCAGCCATACACTCTCCCGCATGCTTCTGATCGCACTTGGGACACTCTAATATCGGCCCCAGACTTTTTACTTGCTTTCCTTTCCCTTGCTCATTCGAATTTTCACTCGGCCTTTTCATCACACGCGCTGGTTGCCATTGTTTACTCGGCTGCGGTTGGACTTCTCGAAAAACCATCTTTGGGATGTTCCCGGTTGTTGCTTCACTAACTTTGATTCTGCTTCCTCAAGGTCTAGAGCCTTGGAAACAACCTTCGAATATTGAGCATCCTCTGATCCCCAAGTCTTTATTCCTTTATAAATTTTAGGTTTCAGTCCTTGCACGAACTGCTCAACTTTATCTTCATTGGTTGCCACCAGCTGTGGAGCAAACCTTGATAGGCCTTCAAATTTTCTCACATATTCAGCTACTGATCCCCACTGCTTTAGTTGCATGAACTCCATTTTCTTTTTATTCTGAAAGCTATTCTATGTCGACCGGCTGCCAATTGTGTCGATCAAACCTATATAATTTTCCAACCTTTCTGAATAAAATCATCTTATATACTTCTTAAACATTATTTTCTTCATCACCTTCAGCCTACTAACTTACTAATATCCACAATACTTTAATACTCTAACATTTAAGCATCATTCATAAAAAGTTATTAATCACTTTCGTCTTAAAGTCACAAATTCTTAAAATAAAAACGAGGGTTGTTACAAGAGGAACAAATGATGGCATGTTTTATTCTAGGCCTACATCAAGAGATCAGAGATACAGTGGAGTTGTATACATATGAGTCCATGGATGACGTGATACAATTAGCACTCAAAGTGGAGCGCCAAATTAATAGGAAAAGCAAAGGAGTTAACTCTCAATTTACACAAAAAACAATTCAAACTACTAAGCCCCATCAGTGAAGATAGAAGACAGGAACTTACCTTCCAAAAGTTGGCCAAGCAAAGCAACAGGTGAAAAGAACCCCAAGCACGGGAGGTAAAATGTTTCAAGTATTTAGGGTTGGGGCATATTGCTAATCAATTTCCTAACAAGAGAGTTATGCTTGTACAAGAGGAATCAGGAGAAATCATTAGCGATGATTAAGATCCAGATCAACAAATCGAGGAGTAGGTCATTCGAGAGGATGTTTGTCATTCCCACGAAGGGCCTTTGCTAATGATAATTCGAAGGGCCTTGTCCTCTCATTTTGGAGGTACGAATCAATAAAGAGAAAACATTTTCTTTTCTTGTTGCTTGATTAAGGGCAAAATTTGCTCCCTTATAATTGGTGGAGGAAGTTGAACCAACGTGGCTTCTACCAATTTAGTGGAGAAACTTGGACTTCCAACTACCGTGCATCCTACGCCTTATCGCCTGAATTGGTTTAATGGTAAAAGCGATTAGAAGGTAACCACTGAAGCAACCATTGATTTTTCCATTGGTGGGTATAAAGACTCGGTGTTGTGTGATATTGTGCCTATGAATGCTAGCCATCTTTTATTAGGCAGGCCCTGGCAGTTTGACAAGAAGGCCATTCATGATGGTTTCACTAACTACTATTCTTTTATGGAGAATGACTGTTTGGTAAAATTGACACAAATTCAACCCGAGCAAATTGTGAAAGACAACAAAGCTATGAGGTCCTTAAAGGCTAAGGCAACATTATTTCTATCAAAGAGACAGAAAATTCACCCGATCTAGCCAAAATTCGCATTTAGNAGGCTAAGGCAACATTATTTCTATCAAAGAGACAACTTAAAACTTCTTTGAAGGTAGGTGGTCCATTTGTGCTTATTATGTTCAATGATCAAATGGTGGAATATAAGGATATACCCGAAGAGGCGCTGACACTTCTTAATGAGTTTGATGATGTTTTTTCCGAAAGAGATGCCTCATGGTTTACCTCCACTTAGAGGAATTGAGCATGGTATTGATCTTCAGCCAGGGGATATACTACCCAATCGACCTGCTTATCGGATGAATCAAGAAGAGGTCAAGGAATTATACAAACAAGTGCGAGATCTTTTGGATAAAGGATACATTCGAGAAAGTTTGAGTCCTTGTGCGGTTCCTTCCCTACTTGTCCCAAAGAAAGATGGATCTATGAGGATGTGCATAGATATTCGTGCCATCAACAAAATAACCATCAAGTACCGGTTTTCAATTCCAAGAGTTGAAGACATGCTTGATCAGCTAAGTGGAGCCTCACTATTTTCTAAGGTTTATTTAAAGAGCGGATATCACCAAATCGGCATGAGAGAAGGCGATGAATGGAAGACTACATTTAAAACCAAGTATGAACTATACGAGTTGATGGTAATGCCATTCAGTTTATCTAATGCGTGACACACTCCAAGATGCGGAGGTGTCGGGAAGAGAGGAGATGTCAACAATCTGCCGAGAGAAAGAAAGGTAGGCAGCAACAGGGGATTGGAGCAAGGAGAACTCCAAACGCATACAGGAGCTTTAGCTAGAAATTGGAGGACTTAAACCTTTGATAGTGGGCTAAGTTTGGCCAAATTAACAGCTTAAAACACGTGCGGATCAATAAAATACACGGAGGTAATTTTAGGTGCACAAACCGACAAAGCTGAAAGAAACAGTGTAGGGGTGTTGGGGAGACTTCTGCACAAATTCCAATGCATGGAGTCTGGGAGGGTGAAAATTGGCAAAACTTAACTTCAACGAAGTGGGAAGAAATTGCAAGTGGTTTGAGGGGGAAAGCTAGGGTAGATTGGAAGATATGCAGGATAGAAAATTGATGGACAGAACTGCCCGATTTCAGAAGTTCGGGTAGAAGGCAGTGGAAAAAGCATGCATAACTCTTGATGGGGAGGGGCTGTGGCTAAACGTAAAGAACAGTTATTTCAAGCCATGAAAGAGGAACTCACAGCCATAAAATTGGGGACTTTTGTTCACGGAAAACAGAAATGGCACGAATTGGACTTTTGTTGCACAAATTCACTCGGGTAAGCACCAAAAACAGCAACCAACACCAAAGACAAACACAAATGCAAACAACAAATGGAGGAAGGCTATGGGATTTCCAAGCTCGCTTTTGTTCCTAAACAAGTGAGGAAGGAGGTTGGAATAAGGTTTAGTGATCCTAGCTAATCACCAACACCAAGACAAACAAGAATCAAGGATGTTACTCACCCAGATTCCCAAATGCCGTGAGAAAAGGAAGGGCTTGAGAGCTTCAAAGCTTCTTCAATTTACCAATATCTTTTCTGCCTTTCATTCAACGTGGAAGAGGGTGTCATATACCCTCCAAATTACTCAAAAAAATTAAACAAAAAAATAAACCTAAATTAGGGTGTATTATGGTTGGATTAGGAGGCTTGGTGGGAGCCAATTCTCACCTAACTCCTACTCTAGTCACTCATTGGTCCCACCAAGAAAGGTTATTTACCTTCTAGACATGGAGATTGGTGCTAAAATTATAGGTCCATCGATAATCTGACAATTGACAAAACTAAACGAAGCGAATTGAAAAACTCTCTAGAGTGAAGATCAATTTTTTAAATCTCCTGATTTGATTTTAGAAAAAAGTTCTCTAAATTAAAATAGATCGTCTCAAGCGTTGAGAATACATTTCTAGAAATAATAATATTATTATTATGAAAAGAAATAGAATATAATTATTCAAATAAGATAGAAACTGAAATGAGAGTAAATCCCTGTACAAAATAAACATTGTTCATTAACAAAAAATTATTTCGAAAATATTTAAATTTTTATTCGTAACTAATTTATTTAGGCTTTTAAAAATAGCGAAAAAAAAAAGAATAGAGCCCAAGACGATGGTGGGAAAATGTTGACATCAAGACATGGACGTCAAAGAAACAACCATATCAAGTTGTTTTCAAAGAGAGGAAGAAATCCCCTAAATCTCTCCCCAAATCTCTCTACCACGATTCTCTCTCTCTTACTCTCTCTTTATGTTCTCCGTCTCTCCCTCACCATAACATATTGAGAAGTTCCTGCTAGGGTTACACGAGAAACCCCTCCAACTCTTTATAGTAAAAGTTGCAGCCCTCTTTAAGTCTGATTCCCGTTAAGACTTTAGTTTTTTATTCTTCTTTTCGTTCGATTCTCCTAAGGAAGTGATCAAATAGCTTCCACGATCTTTATTATTAGGTCGGTGTTGTCTCTAGCTATTGAAGTTACACAGATTCAGTTTATTTTGGCCCTTAAAAACAAGCAACTTAAGATTTATTGGCGAGAGAATGAAATGTTTGAAACTTTTGAGTTTGTAGAGAAATTGGTCTTGAAGTTCATTTAGAGCCAACTACAATTTTCATTTTGGTATATGAATTAAGGTTAAATTTTAATTTTTTGTTTAGTATGATATGAATTCTCCATCCTATTTTATTTTATATGAATGTTTTTCTTTAAGTTTTTGAAATGAGCATATTATTTATTTATTCATTCATTGTGCATAAATGGGTGATAGGAGAGTGAAACTGCCTCCTTGGGTTTTGAATCTCTAAATCTGATCAAGGTATTTTTGGCTCTTACCACTTGAGTGTGGATTATTTTGGTTGCCACCGCCTAAGTGTAATTCATACATTGCATTTATTAATCATATTATTGATTGATTTATTAATATACTTAATTTCATGTTTTGTTTTGAATATTTTTATTAAATTTAAAATTATTGCCCAACTTGAGTAGTTAGCTCACTCAATTGAAACATTTTTTCAAGAAGAGTTGAGGACGATCGTTAGTAGTTCTTTCAAGAGGGACTTTTTGAGAAAATTAGTCTTTTATTTAGATTTTTTATTTTTTCGAGCAAACTTATCTTCAAACTTAAACGGTTGGTACTGTAGTTTTGTTAAGATTTTAATTTAGTTTGTTGGACTTTATGAAAGTAAAGCTATTTGAATGTCTCAGTTATTATGCTTAAGTCTTCCGCTACTTATTAAATTTGAATTCAAGTGAAAAAGGGTTGTGAGATATGCTCTATTTTTTATTGGATCATCCCCCGTTTCGTCATGGGTCCCCTTTGGGTCATGACAAAATTTTTGGTATCCTAGCCCAAGGTTCTCAACTTGGAAAAAAAGACATTCACAAAATAGATAGCATTATAGAAATATAATACTATAGGATACTTGCAAGAAGTTATTGTAGCAAAATTTGAAATTTCCTTTCACATTCTAAAATGCCTCCAAGAAGAACTCCTTGAAATCAAACACCTAAGACACAAGTTTAGATCAAATCATAATTTTCTTTAAGATGACCAGCATGTCGGACAATATCGTATTGATCCAATTATAGTTTTGAAGATTGTACTGTAAAAGTTAGGAAGAACTATAGTTTAGATCCTGAAACATGTCGAACAAATTTCTTTATGCAAATTAGACGCTTAAAACCATCAATTTTTGCGGGCAGTGTGTTGACCCTCAAGAAGATAGAAATTTGTTGAGGATAATGCATAATACTTGACTGCTATTAGAGTTCTAGTAGAATATATTGTCAAATTTGTAATATTTTATTTTGGACAAATAGTGGAAATTTCTAGAGAATGATTATCCGGTGGAGATGATGACATGTGAACAGTACAATAAGATATTCAGATATAATTATTGCAATGCTAGACATTGTCAAAATATGATCAGAGCATATCATAACTTTAAATAAAATAATATGAAAAATGCTAGATTAATATGCCAAATTCATGGAGCTATCATAATATAGTAAAGGAACTGATCTAATAGATCAATTTGATATTATACTAGGTATGAATTGGTTGAATCATTGCAAGGCAAAAATTGATTGCCATAAAATGAACATAGTTCTTACATTGGAAAGTAGAGATGTATTAATACATTCATGTAAAGATCAAGGAAATTATGTCAATCTAATTTATAAGAACATGTCTAGGTAGCCGAAGAAACTAGAAGTCCTATGAGAATCTTTTTGCTTCCAACGAAAATCTTAATACGACTATGGCAGGTTTTGAAACAGTGGTAGTTTTGAATTATAATGATTTTTTCCAAGAGGGTCTACTTGGATTATCACCTGACAATGAAAATTAAATTCCTAATTGATCTCGTACTTGGTACAACTCTAGTTTCTATTTCCCCTTATCGTTTGCTCCTGTAGAGTTAAAATAATTAAAAGCTCAATTGGCTGAGTTGCTCAAGAAAAGATTTATCCAAAACAGTACCTCATCGTAAAGTGTGCTAGTGCTATTTATAAACAAACAAGATGAGTCACTTTGTTTATGCATCTATTACCAAAAGTTGAATATTGTGACAAAAAAAAACTTATTACCTATAATTGATGACTTGTTTGACAAGCTAGGTTGATGCAAATATTTTTCATAAACTGATTTGAGATCTGGTTATCAAGATGAAAATTTGTGAAAAAGACATTCCCAACACAACTTTTTGGACACGTTACGGACACTTTTTCTTTATGGTGTTACTGTTTGGGTTGACTAATGCAATAGTAGCATTTATGGACTTAATGGATCGAGTCTTTCGACGCTACCTCGACAATTTGTCATGGGGTTCATTGACGACATTTTGATATACTCTAAGTCTTATGAGAAACATATGGAACACTTAGAGATTATTTTGGAGACATTACGTCGACACCAACTATATGCAAACTGAGAGAAATGTAATTTTTTTTAATACTAAAGTTAAATTTCTTGGTCTTGTTGTCTCTCAAAATGGAATCTCAGTGGATCCACCAAAGGTCAAACTTTTGTGATTTGTACAAAATTTCTCATCCATTGCTATGCCACTAATTAAGTCACTAAGGAATGACGTAAAGTTTTTTTGGAGCGAAAAATGCCAAATAGCTTTTGATGAAATCAAGCAGAACTTAACTATTGCCCTAGTCTTATCAGTACCTGATGAAAATTTATCTTATGCTTTTACACACTAATGCCTTAGGAATCTATTTGGGTCGTGTTAATGCAATAGGTTAAAGTAATAGCTTATGCATTCCGACAATTAAAGACTCATGAGAGGAATTATCTTGTTCATGACTTAGAATTGGCCGCCATTATTTTGCATTGAAAATTTGGAGAAGTTATTTGTATGGCACCAAATTTAAATTATTTTATGATAATTAGAGTTTAAAGTATTTATTTACAGAACAAGATTTAAATCTCTGTCAATGCCGTTGGATGGATTATTTGGCCAATTATGATTTTACTTTAGAATATCATCCCAGTAAAACAAATGTTGTTGCAGATGCCCTCACCCGTTATCCAAATGGATCTCTAAATTGCCTTGTTTTAGATGATTGGATCAGGCATTTAACAATCGAGGACTACGAGCTGAAAATTCCAGAGAATAATCAAGTGATCCAAGTGTTTAATCTTATTTACACTTACTCTAGTGTAGCGCGTCAAGAAAATAAAAAATTAGATGATGAGCTAAAAGAAAGATTTAATAAAATTCAAAATGGTGAAGAATTCTAGGATTGGGAAACCAGTACAAATGATTTTTATTTTTCAAAGGAAGAATGGTAGTATCGAACAACTTAGAGCTAAGACAAGCAATACTTGCAGAGAATCATAAATCTAGATTTGCCATACATCCTTGTTCTCTGAAAATTTATCATGATATGAAATGTCAATTTTGATTGGCTGGAATGAAGAAGGATGTCGCTGAATATGTATCAAAGTGCTTACAATGTCAACAAGTAAAAGTTGAACATCAAAGACTAGCATGACTATTGGGCTTAGGGTTTAGGGCTTAGAGATTTTGGCTAAGGGCTTAGGGCTTAAGGGTTTGGCATTCAGACTATAGGTCAGCGCTTAGGGATTTGGGCTTTAGGGTAAGGTATTAGAGCTTAGGACCTTGGGATCATTATTTTGGGCTTTGGGCTTTGGGCTTTGGGATTAGGGATTAGGGATTAGATTTCAGGGCTTAGGGCAAAGAACTTCAGGTTGTGGTCTAAGCACTTAAGACTTAGGTCTTTGGGATAAAGGCTGAGCTGTATGATTTTGGCCTGAAGGCTTAGTGCTTAGGGCATAGTGTTAATGGCTTAGGAAAAAGGGCTTAAGGTTTTGGCCTTTGGGACTAAGGGTTATGGCTTAGGGCTTTTGGCTTAGAGCTTGGGGCTTACGACTTAAGACTAGGTCTTAAGGCTTAGAGCTTTGGGATTATGGCTTTGAGCTTAGTGCTTAAGGCTTTGGATATTGAGCTTCTGGGCTTTGGCTTTATACTTTGGGCTAAGGGCTTAAGAGTTAGGGCTTAAGGCTTAAGGCTTTAGGCTTAGAGCTTAGAATTTATGGGTAAGTGCTAGGGGCTGCAGACTTCATGCTTAGTTATTAGAGCTTTGGATTTGGGATATGTGTTTTGGTCTTCAAGATTAAGGCCTAAGGCTTTCGTCTTTTGGCTTATGGGCTATGGTCATTAGGATTAAGGCTTCTTAGGGTTAGGGTTAAGACTTAAGGCTTAGGGAATAGGTCTTTGGGATTAGGGCTTATGGCTTGGGCTTAGGTCTTTAAACTTTAGCATTTGGGCTTTAGGCTTTCGGCTTAGGGCCTAGGGCGTAGGGTTTTGAGCTTTAGACAAAGGCCTGAGGATCTAGGAGTTTAGGCTTTGAGCTTTGAGATTAAGGCCTCGAGCATTTTGCTTTGGGATTAACACTTAAGGCTTTGGGCCTAGTACTTTCTTACCCTTTCTCTTGTTTTGTCTTTCCACCCGTAGGGCCAATTGGATGGCTGCATCCATGGAGTCCACAATTTGCAGCTCCACCACATCAACAATGTCCTTATGCAGCCCTCTTAGAAACCTTGCTAGGATTTGTTCCTCCGGTTCTTCAAGATCACAACGGATCCGTAAGGTTTCAAAGTCCATCAAATACTCTTCCACCAAGAGGCTTCCTTGCTTCAAATTTTGGAGTTGAAAAAACAATTCTTGTCTATAATGGCTAGGTACAAATCTCCTTTTCATAATCATTTTCATGGCCCTCCAAGTGCTAATTTCCTCCTCATGGTCACGCCTCCTTTGAGACCTCAAGCTATCCCACCATAAGCTAGCATAACCGTGAAGTTCCAAGGCCACTAGTTGTAATTTAGACTTCTCCGAATAGTTATAGCACTCAAAAACCTTATCCACCTTATCTACCCAAGTCAGAAATGAGTCTCCATCACAAGAGCCATTAAAAGGTGGAATGCTCACCTTTAAAT
>QAOC01030272.1:696-13273 GCA_003255005.1 Begonia fuchsioides | reverse complement strand
TAATTCGGATACTCGAGCAATCGAAGTATCGGAATCAATAGACCTCGTGTGCACTCGGATGTGACTCACCGATCGTACACGCAAGGGTTGTCGAAGCTTGGCCGGATATGACTCACCGAAGAAGGAAATCGACGATGAGAGCTTCTTCCGAAAGGTTGAAGGTGTGTAAACACAATTTTGATATAAAAATTCTCTAAGTAACAAGTAGGTCTAATGTGCTTTAAGTAGACAAAAACTAAAACGAAAATTTAGAGAACTAGTAATCTCAAGCCATCGGATTAATTGGACGTCTAGGATGATTTGGCACGGAGATCCGGAAGTGCATCGTGGTTCGGGTGCGCTGCGCTGGTGGGTGCGGTGCGCTATCGGGTGCGCTGGTGGGTGCACTGTCTGGTGCGCTCGGCCGTGGCAATGTATCTCCGAGATTTATGGGATTCTGTGCGTGTTAATCCCTCCAAATCCTCTTGGTTGTTATTTTCCAGCTAAGGGATCTTGTCTATGAAGATTTGACACGGGTGAAGATGAACGATGCATTGGGCTTCCTTGAGTGTTGCATGGGCCTCGGCCTGGGCTGGGTCTTGGGCTATTAATCCGTCCTTTTGATGTTTAGGCTTGATCTTCTTCATCCTCTAAGTCTTTATTTGCTGAAGGGAAATGTGGCGCTCGGCCACTTATTGAAGATGGCCGAGACCCTAATGGGTCTCGGCATGGGCCGCGTTACTTGGCCCGGTAAGTCCGATGGTGGTGCCCGCCGTGGTCGTGTCCAGCCATGTAACGGATGTCTTGGGCCTTTCTTGGTCGTTCTCCGTGGGTGACTCCGAGGTTATATTTCCTACAAAATGAACAACTAAGTTAACATAAAACTCTCGGCCCAATGGAGTGGAGTTCCATCGTACATCAGGGCAACCTAACACCCAATCTGCCATCCCCCTACGATTCACTTATTATAATTCATAGTCTTCATGCATAAAATTCATTTTCGTTGTCATTCGTAGAAAACATGATGCATGATCTCCATAACATGTCATATATAATCCTATCCTTAATGCAAGAAAGTCTATCTAATCCGAACAATAGTCATATAAACATATCAATCAATCAATATAAAGCACACAAACAATCCTCAAATGACTTGGGGTCGGTGTATTGTCCATTACACCCCAACCAGTCTATGATTATTCAAAAATCATAAAAACACATAATCTTTGAAATGTAGACCTCTAATAGGAAACGCATGCAACACATACTTACCTTGATTTCTGATGTCTTTGGTTTCAACTTGGCAATGCACACTAGAGGCTTCAGAACCTATATTGTTAAACCATTCGAATAAGCTGTATACCATGAGTAACTATTTTCACTATAACTTCCAAAATTCATAACTTCCTCTACATTGATTCATTAGTAATACTTAAGATCTCAAATTGTTCCTTAAGGAGTCTACTATAATTTCTTAGAAGACACCAAATTCAGAAAACTAACGCATGTCGACTTACATGGATAAAACATAGGGCATTCACTGTTTGAACAGAGAACATAGGTCGACATAAACTTTCAGGGGTCGACCTATGTCGACAAAACAGAGAGCATGCATTTCTGGAACTCAAGAATCGGTCGACATAACCTATAGGTGTCGAACTAACTTAGCATAATGTGTCGACCTCTTATTCATGCGGTCGACCGAATCATTTACAGAGAGTTATTTTGTGTCGACCGGTCGATAATGTGTCGACCGGTGCTCTCCCAGTTTCCGTCTACTAATCTATAACATCCATAACTTTGTCTAAAAAGCTCCAATTTGAGTGATTCGAAAGGCTATAGATTACTCTCAAGGTATACTATAACTCTTATGAAGGACATAAACTCAGATTCGTAACAAAATTAGACCGAATCTCCAAAAACTCTAACCCTGTACGTAAATAACTGATTTCGAAACACTTGATACGAACTCCTTCATTTTTATCCACTAATTCAACCAACATCATCCTTTTATCATTATTGAACCTACAAGAACTTTAAAGGATATGAAAATACCTTGAGCTTCAGCCTTCACGAAATATCAAAGCTCTTCACTTCACTTCTCTTAAAGTCACTCACTTTCTTACTCGTTTTCCTCACAAACCTCCTTCTCTATCTCAATCTCACCCTCCTTTGATTTAGAGCACGAAAACTAGGGAGAAAAGGGGGAGGAAGATCGTGGCTGGGAGGGAAAAATGTCAGCCAAGACCCACTTAATGTCCTTTATTAAATAAAATCAATATTCCTTTTATGTCCACCAATAAGAATTCTTCAGATTTTGCTGACTTTTCAACCTATGTCGACATAATGGTCAACTTATGTCGACATAATGGTAAACTTATGTCGACACAATGGTCGACTTATGTTGACACAATGGTCGACCGAAGAAATTCCCCAGAGTTATTCTATGTTGACCGCTCGTCTATTGTGTCGACCGAAACTCACTTTTAAGGTAATCCTTTAGTATTTTAACCTAACTTACTACATTACTCTTACTTAAACCTAGCAACAATCAAACAATGAACTTCAAACAAACACCAATCAAACCCAAACACTTGGGCCGGTGCACGGTGTGATACACCCCAAACAAAGTATTCTTATTCCAATTATTCATAATCATAGCCAATTCACGTGTTCCTAATTTTCTAATATTTCCTAACAACTTCGTCCAATTGGCCCTTAAACATCATTCTCTTTATAACCTTCAGCCTACTAATTTACTAGTATCCATAATACTTTAATACTCTAACATTTAAGCATCATTCATAAAAAGGTCTTAATTGCTTTCGTCTTAAGGTCATAAATTCTTAAAATAAAAATGAGGGTTGTTACATTCTACCCTCCTTCATAAAAATTTTGTCCTCAAAATTTAGACCTCAACCCTTTCTAGATACTTTTCCTTCTGTCAAAACCTTATCATACCCTTGAATGCCAAAGCTTTCAAAAACAGTTTATCTCTGTCCTTAAATTCTAGTGCTCTTCGTTGCTAATTCGCATAGCTTTTATGACGATCTTGAGCAACTTTCATTCTTTGTTGTATGGTTTTCACCTGCTCCGCTATTTGTTGTAGGCAATCCGACTACAAAATCCTAAGTAGCCAAAATATCTCCTACACTTTTCTTCATTATTTCATCCATAGTTACTATCTCTTCTTTTTCCGTAGTCTTTTAATTATCTCCTTCAATCCCAATTGTATTAAATAACTCAACCTTCTATTTCTCCTTCTTTTAATTTGATCACACATCTCTTCATATCTCATCATCATCATCCCAAAATAATTGAGACCTATACTTTCTCCCATACAATTCTTCAAATTGAGCCATACCAATAGTCGATTGGTAACTGTTGTTATACCAAAATTCTACTAGGGGTAACAACATGCTCCATGATTTCTGAAAATCCATAATACACGCGCGCAACATATCTTCAAAATTGTAGGTTAAACCACTCAGGATAGCCCCTTTTCCGTATCTCCTTGGCATTCCTAAGTAGTTTCTTCTGTCTAGTGGCTCTTTTATAGCACTTAGATCAAAGGAATTTTCTCTCTTCTTAGTTCGTCGATCATTAAATTTAGAATCTTTACATCCTTACCACACTCTTTTCTTATATTAAGGTTGGCATAATNTTATCCCTTATCGTTAGCTTACTTAATTTCCCCGTCCTTGAATTTGTTCCTCGTTGTTGCTTTTTCATTTTGGGATAGTTTCCCACTAGATGCACTATTCTCTTTGCATTTAATACATCGTCATGTGTCGATAGCACATTTTCCAAAATGCCTCCTTTAAGTCTTTGGCATAACTTGGCTTGAGAAGAACCTTAAACTTACTTTTTGCTTTACCTCCTTTGAGTTTATTCTCACTTGATCCTTTTCGTTCTTCTCAGTGGTTGTCATTGTTTACTTGATTGAGGTATTATTGATTCAAAGAATTTCTCATCAAGGATTTCTTATACCTCATAAACCACATCTAAATTTTCTAAGATTTTTGGCCACCACATTAGCATGATTAATGTTCTTGGTACCAGCTACTTTAATTCCTCTATAAGTTTCCAACTTTAAACCTTGAATATACTAGTACACTTTAAGTTTTTCTTTACTCACCTAGGTGTGGGGCAACTTTTTTTTTTTGATAAACTTCAAAACGTCTTCTAGATATATTTGTCTCTTACCTCCTTAACTAGTCCCTCTCAAAACCCTTACATCCAATCTTCTAGATTTACAAGACTCCCCTTACTTGATACTCTAGGCATATTTTTTGCAAGAGATTTCTTCTTATACCTAGAGATTGAGAATAGATTACTAACTAGTGGGTGACACTAGAGTCCAGTAATGTATAAGTATATGCTTCATTATTAACTGGAAGCGTACCTGACATAACCACAGGCTGTTCCATTTGAGTTTCTTATGTCTCTATTATAATCGGATCGAGTCACTCTGTGATGTAACGCTTCACTTGGATCAAACACCAAGTGCTCCTTATCTACATGAGTTTTCACAAAAGTTAGTTTTTCAGAAGCTACTTGACCTGGATACTCAATCCTCGTATACTCATCCTTGCTATGTTCAAGACCATAACTCATTTTGGTATGCAAGTGAGTAATTTTATTTAAGCTCCCTTGAGCATATTCATGAGCATGATTTGTTGTTCTGCCTAGTCTAGAGTAAAGATAATCTTCATGCTCATTCCAAGGACTAAATACACCTCATCAGTATCCCACCAATTCCTTGCATCCATAGTTAGCAAGAAGGTTGCACAATTAACTTTTTCTCCTTACTCAATCTTAACATACTAAAATATCTTTTCCAAAGAATGAGTCCACTCTTCAGCCAACACAAGGTCTGTTGTCTCTCCATTAAATGATGGAGGATTCATTTTTCCTAAATCTCTCATAGCTTAGCCATCCACTATTCTTGTTTCGTCCATTTCTTTGCTCTTCTCCATTCATTTCCAATTCATCTTGATTTGCCCTCCTTTTTTTGTGGTCTCTGTGATACCGACTAATAAATATTTCTTATCTGTTTCTCAACCTGGGTTCGAGTAGTTGACTGGCTGTGAAGAATGGTTGGGCAGAGGTAATCCAAACCTTCAACACTTTGTTCATTTTGATTATTCTTCTTTTTCCCCGTCAAGCAACCATTTCCCTATAGTCTTTTCTACTTTGAAATTGATGACTTACTAAGCTAACCAACCTATTGCTGACACTTTCATCCACTTGACTGGTTTTGTTATCCATTTATTTTTCGACTCCTTTCATTTCTATTTAATCCTAGAGTTAAACAAACAATACACATAAACAATGTATATAAACAAATTATCAAACACACTTACAGTGGAGAGAACATCTCTGTGAAGCTTGCGTTGTTAAGCAGTCTACAGAAACGGTTTTAAAACCCGGTGCGCTCTGATACCAACTGTAACATCCCATTTTTTTTGTACTTTTAAAAGCTTTTCGTTGAAAATTCTTTTATCAAATCTATACATATATATTTGTACATACATAGCGGAAGCTAACATTTAAAATCACACTTATAAGTAGTTAAACATAGATCACATTCTCAAAATATAAAACTTTACAAACACTACATATTTGTAATTCAAAATAACTTTTTACAAGTTCTCTTCAAAACATGTGTCTTTTAGTGAGCTTACTCCACCGGTCAAAATCTCGCTTAACAACGACAAGGCTCCACGGAAGATACTCTCCTCCTCCTTCATATTAAATCCTTAGGTGACATTTCTTCAACATTCAAGTCATCACCTACATTGCAAAGTCTAACTAATGAGCTTAAAGCTCAGTAAGTAGTGCAAATAAAACATGGATGATGTAATGAATGATATGATTTAAAACAATGCAGCTTATTACATTTTCATGGTGTAGATCCGCCCCCCATATGACGACCATCCACAAAACTTGATTGTTTACATAACGTATATCGTTAAGAGATAACAACCTACCGTCAAACCTCATTGGGCTCATGGTAACATGGACCCATAGCCATTGCTGAGGGCATCTTTATTCTCCTTTACATAACTTATCTCATTAGGAGATATAACAACCTAACGTCAATCCCCATTGGGCTCACGGTAACATGGACCCATAGCCATTGCCAAGGGCGTCTTTACTCTCCTGTAACGTAGATGTCTTCATCGAACCAATAGAGATATTGCGGGAATTAATGTAGGCATCAGAGACCCCCTTGGGCAACCTAACACCTAATCCACCATCCCCCTACGATTCACTTATTATAATTTATAGTCTTTATGCATAAAATTCATTTTCGTTGTCATTCGTAGAAAACATGATGCATGATCTCCATAACATGTCATATATAATCCTATCCTTAATGCAAGAAAGTCTATCTAATCCGAACAATAGTCATATAAACATATCAATCAATCAATACAAAGCACACAAACAATCCTCAAATGACTTCGGGTCGGTGTATTGTGCATTACACCCCAACAAGTTTATGATTATTCAAATATCATAAAAGCACATAATCTTTGCAATGTAGACCTCTAATAGGCCAAATGCATGTAACACACACTTACCTTGATTTCTGATGTCTTTGGTTTCAACTTGGCAATGCACACTAGAGGCTTGAGAACCTATATTGCTAAACCATTCGAATAAGTTGTATACCATGAGTAACTATTTTGACTATAACTTCCAAAATTCATAACTTCCTCCACATTGATTTATTAGTAATACTTAAGGTCTCAAATTGTTCCTTAAGGAGTCTACTATAATTTCTTAGAAGACACCAAATTCAGAAAACTAACGCATGTCGACTTACGTGGACAAAACATAGGGCATTCACTGTTTGAACAGAGAACATTGGTCGACATAAACTTTCAGGGGTCGACCTATGTCGACATAACAGAGAGCATGCATTTCTGGAACTCAACAATCGTTTGACATAACCTATAGGTGTCGACCTAACTTAGCATAATGTGTCGACCGCTTATTCATGCGGTCGACCGAATCATTTACAGAGAGTTATTTTGTGTCGACCGGTCGATAATGTGTCGACCGGTGCTCTCCCAGTTTCTGTCTACTACACTATAACATTCATAACTTTGTCTACCAACCTCCAATTAAAGTGATTCAAAAGGATATATATTACCCTAAAGGTCTACTATAACTCTTAGGAAGGACATAAACTCAGATTCGTAACAAAATTAGACCGAATCTCCAAAAACTCTAACCCTGTACGTAAATAACTGATTTCGAAACACTTGATACAGACTCCTTCATTTTTATCCACTAATTCAACCAACATCATCTTTTTATCATTATTGAACCTACAAGAACTTTAAAGGATATGAAAATACCTTGAGCTTCAGCCTTCACGAAATATCAAAGCTCTTCACTTCACTTCTCTTAAAGTCACTCACTTTCTTACTCTTTTTCCTCACAAAACCTCCTTCTCTATCTCAATCTTACCCTCCTTTGATTAAGAGCACGAAACCTAGGGAGAAAAGGGGGAGGAAGATCGTGGCTGGGAGGGAAAATGCCAGCCAAGACCCACTTAATGTCCTTTATTAAATAAAATCAATATTCCTTTTATGTCCACCAATAAGAATTCTTCAGATTTTGCTGACTTTTAAACTTATGTCGACATAATGGTAAACTTATGTCGACACAATGGTCGACTTATGTCGACACAATGGTCGACCGAAGAAATTCCCGAGAGTTATTCTATGTCGACCGCTCGTCTATTGTGTCGACCGAAACTCACTTTTTAGGTAATCCTTTAGTATTTTAACCTAACTTACTACATTACTCTTACTTAAACCTAGCAACAATCAAACAATGAACTTCAAACAAACACCAATCAAACCCAAACACTTGGGCCGGTGCACGGTGTGATACACCCCAAACAAAGTATTCTTATTCCAATTATTCATAATCATAGAGAATTCACGTGTTTCTAATTTTCTAATATTTCCTAACAACTTCGTCCAATTGGCCCTTAAACATCATTCTCTTTATCACCTTCAGCCTACTAATTTACTAGTATCCATAATACTTTAATACTCTAACATTTAAGCATCATCATAAAAGGGTCTTAATTGCTTTCGTCTTAAGGTCATAAATTCTTAAAATAAAAATGAGGGTTGTTACAGACACACTCCCAAATTGCGGACGAGTCGGAATTAGGAGAGAACACCACAAACAGCCACGGCCAAAGGCCTACCCGGGAAGAAAATCCAAGAATAGGGGAGGGTCTTGGCTCTGTCACAACTTTAAATGCATACAGACTATAACCCAAGATTTAGAGGATATTGAGTTCAAATATTAAACTCCAACTAGTCCAAATTCAGACCAAACGCACGTGAGGAAATTAAAATGGCACGGGGTTTTTTTCAGAAACTTAAGCAGACAACACACATGTTTTTGGCAGTGAAGTAGGTAGGATTAATCTCTGCACAACACACATGAGAGCTTCAAGCTTCTTCAAATTTGTCCAATTCTTTTCTGCCATTACAATACGTGGGAGTAGAGTTTCATACCCTCCCAAATTTCAACAAAAGACAAATTTAGACACTAGCCTAAATTAGGGACTAAATGAGTGGAAATAGTAGGAGTTTGGTGGACAAAGGGCCCACCATCAACTTACCTCCCACTCCATCAGCCCTTGACTCTATCCCACGTCTAATTTGACCACAAAATCACAGAATTCACTTGGGAAAATACGTTTTCCCTAAGTCCCAACAAGAAGGGACTTGAATTGGTCCCATCCGAAGCAAAACCTAGCAAGTTGGTCGAAACCGAACCAACACTTAACAAAGCTTCAACCCAAAATTGGTTACAACTTCAAACTACTTCAAATATATATATATTTCCATGATCACGTGATGACCAAACAGCCCTTCCCTTGCTATGATATCCTCTTGTTAGAATGAAGAGGAATCCACTAGGCCTCGGCTTGATACACCTTCGGGTGGGATGCCTCGGACGAAGGAGCTCTTGGTACTTCGATGGTTGTCCCCATCATTTCATGCTCCAATGTAGGCAATGCTTGGGGAGCTCTTTATCATTAGTAGTGGGAGCATCCAAGAGACCTCTTGGATGTAATAATTTCCATGCAAAATCAACAAACACATTAGAAAGACGCCTTGCACGGCTGCGGGTCACCATGCCTTCCGGTGGGTGGGAGTCCTCGGGCACATCATTAGGACTTTAGTTTTTTGTTCAGGGCTTAGGGCTTTGGGCTTTCTTCTTACGTATTAGAGCTTAGTTCTTAGATCATATGACATGGGGCGTAGGTCTTGAGGCTAGGGCTTAAGGCTGAGGCCTCTGGGATTTGAGTTTTGGGCTTAGTGCTTAGTTCTTTGGGCTACAACTTAGGGCTTAAGGCTTAGTGTTCACTACTTAGAGCTTATGGCTTAAGGCTTTGTGCTTAGAGCATTATAGAGATTAGAGTTAAGGTCTATAGGCTTTAAGTTTAATTATTGGAGGTTAGAGTTTTGGGATCAGAGCTTTGGGCTCAGTGCTTTAGGCTTAACTTTTAGAGCTTAGGGCCTAGCTTTTATGGCTTACGACTTAGTGCTTAAGACTTGACGCTAAGGGCTTTGATATTGTGGCTTATTGCTTGGCGCTGAGGACTAGAGCTTAGGGAAAGGCGTAGGGCTTAAGGATTAAGGCTTAGGGCTTAGAGCTAACGGCTTTGAGATTTAGCACCTATGCTTTGGGATTTTTTTCTTAGGGCTTCGAGCTTAGAATTTATGGCTTTCGGCTTTGGGATTAGAGCTTAGGGCTTGGGGATTATTGCTTAGGGTTTAGGGCTAAGGGCTTTGGCCTTAAGAATTAGAGCTTATGACTAGAGGTTAGGGATTAGGGCTTATTGCTTAGGGCATAGCGCGTACAACTTAGGGCTTAGGGCTTAAGGCTTTGAACTTAGAGCTTATGCCTTAAAGCTTAGAGCTATCGGCTCTAGCATTTAGGGTTAGCTTTTATAGCTTAGGGCTTTGGAATTAAGGCTTTCGGTTTTGTGCTTAGTGTTTAGCTTTTAGGGCTTAGGGCTTAAGGTTTAGGGCTTTGAATTTAGGGCCTTTTTCTGAGGGCCTAGGACTTAATCCTAAGGTAGTATGGCTTAGGGCTTTGAGATTAGTGCCTAGGGTTTATGGCTAAGGGCTTACAACTTTGGGTTAGAACTTAAGACTTTGGGTTAGGGTTTAGGGCTTAGGGCCTATGGCCTAGGAATAGAGTTTAGGGCTCTGGCCATACAGCTTAGGGCTTAGGACTTAGGGATGAAGGCATTTCGCTTAGAGCTTAGGGCTTAGGTCTTAGGTGTTAGGGCTTTTCACTATAGGTTTTAGGGTTACGTATTAGAGCTTTGGGATTAGGCGGTTGGCTTAGTCCTTAGTGCTCAGGCTTTAGTCTTTGGACATGAGGCTTGGGGTTTTGGGCATTGGGCTAGAAGTTAATACTTGGGTCTTTGGGCCTAGGGATTTGGGCTTAGGGCTTATGACTTAATGGGTTAGGGTTTTGGTATTAGGGATTATGGCAAAGCCTAGGGCTTATGGTTTAGAGATTAGGTCTTAGCGCTTAGCGCTTAGGACTAGGGCTTAGGGAAGGGATTAGCGCATACGACTTAGGACTTGGGGCCTAGGGATTAAGGCTTAGGGCTTAGGGATAACGACTTTGAGCTTTAGCATTTAAGCGTTATGATGTGGCCTTAAGGTGTTGGGCTTCAAGCTTAGAAATTATGGCTTTTGGCTTTGGATTAGGGCTTGGGGATTATTACCTAGGGATTAGGGCTTCAGGCTTTGGCCTTAAGAATTAGAGCTTAGGACTAGAGGTTAGGGATAAAGGCTTACTGCTTAGGGCATAGTGCTTACAACTTGGGGCTTAGGGCTTAAGGCTTTGAACTTAGAGTGTAACAACCCTCATTATTATTTTAAGAATTATGATTTTAAAATGAAAGTGTTTAAGATTTCTCTTTATGAATGTTGGAAAATTAGAAACATGTGAATGAGTTACGATTATGAATAATTAGAATAAGAATACTCTGTTGGGGTGTATCACACCGTGCACCGGCCCAAGTGTTTGGGTATGATTGGTGTTTGTTTGAAGTCCATTGTTTGAGGGTTGCTAGGTTTAAGTAAAAGTAATGAAGTAAGTTGGGTTAAATATACTAAAGGACTACTTTCAAGTAAGTTTCGGTCGACACAATAGACGAGCGGTGCCCTCGGGAATACTTTCGGTCGACACAATAGACGAGCGGTTGACATAGCATAACTTTCTGGAATTCATTGTGTCGACATAAGTTGTCCATTATGTCGACATAAGTTGAAAAGTCAGCAAAATCAGCAGAATTCTGATTGGTGGACATAAAAGGTATATTGATTTTAATTGATAAAGGGCTTTAAGTGGGTCTTGGCTGGCATTTCTCCCTCCCAGCCACGATCTTCCTCCCCCTTTTCTCCCTAGGGTTCGTGCTCTAAATCAAAGGAGGGTGAGATTGAGATAGAGAAGAAGTTTTGTGAGAAAAAAAAAAGAGTGAGAAAGTGAGTGACTTCAAGAGGAGTGAAGTGAAGAGCTTTGATATTTCGTGGAGGCTGAAGCTCAAGGTATTTTCATATCCTTTAAAGTTCTTGTAGGTTCAATAATGATAAAAGGATGATGTTGGTTGAATTAGTGGATAAAAATGAAGGAGTTCGTGTCAAGTGTTTCGAAATCAGTTATTTACGTACAGGGTTAGAGTTTTTGGAGATTCGGTCGACTTGTGTTACGAATCTGATTTTATATCCTTCACAAGAGTTATAGTAGACCTTTAAAATAATCTATAGCCGTCGTAATCACTTCATTCAGAGTTATGTAGGAAAATTTATGAACGTCGCAAGTTGGTAGATGAAAACTGGGAGAGCACCGGTCGACACATTATCGATCGGTCGACACAAAATAACTCTCTGTAAATGATTCAGTCGACCGCATGAATAAGCAGTCGACATATTATGCTAAGTTAGGTCGACACATATAGGTTATGTCGACCGATTCTTGAGTTCCAGAAATGCATGCTCTCTGTTTTGTCAACATCGGTCGACACATTGTTAAGCAGCAGTCGACCATTGTCAGTAAAACAGTCAATACGTAATTCTACGTTAGTTTTCTGAATTTTGTGTCTTCAAAGAAGTTATAGTAGACTTCTTAAGGAACAATTTGACACCTTAATCATTAGGAATGGATCAATATAGAGAAAGTTATAGATGTTGAAAGTTGGAATAGAAAGTTAAGACTTTATGCAAATTCTGATCCGTATATGATTTATAGGTTTAAGCCATCGATTGGATTAAAAAGGGGACTCAAGTGGATCGACTCAACCTAGTGGCTAAGGTAAGTTAGCATTAAGATTATTTGGCCCTTAAGTGGGACTACATTGCAAAGATTAGGATGAATGTTTGATGTGTGCTGCATGTTTGTTGCATGATATATTTGGTGATGTATGCTTAATTTCATGTTATGTAATGTGATTTAAGAGATGTTTTCATGTTCATATGGTCATGCATCATAGTTTTACAAAATGTCTACGAACTATTTTCATGCATGGTTT
>QAOC01030255.1:2199-16877 GCA_003255005.1 Begonia fuchsioides | reverse complement strand
AGACCGAACTTGTCGGTAAGAACCAAAGCTATCAAATTTGATCTATCAAGACTTAACTTGATGAAGATCGAGTTCTTCGCAAAGAACCAAAGAGAAAATCTCTCCAAACACTCAAGGTCAATTAATCATAAAAGTTGTCCCCTATTGTAATAGCTTAATTGCCTTTAAATAGGCTACACACTTTCTAAACTAACAATAAGTAAATTAGGAAATAGAAAGTAATTAGGAAACTTAATAAAATAAAAAGGAAGAATTTTCGGAATTGTTGCAAGGCACTTCTTTTTTGGTAAATTGTGTATTTTGCCAGACAAACAACGTTTGATTTTTATGATCCAGCCCATTCCAAAAAGGTCTTGAAAGCAGCTACAACTTTGATAAAGAAAACGTTTTAAAATAACTTTGGAAAGATTGTTGAATTTTCCAATATATGCTTGCTGGTCAAGTAAAAGTTTGATTTATTGAAAGTTGCATGTACTTTCCTATTTCCTTTGTCCATTCAATACTTTTATTAGCTTGGGCTCTTAGGCTTGTGTGCTTGACCACCTTCTATGATGTCAATATCTTCTTCAACACTTAACATAATAAGCATTTTGTTTTGATGTTGAATAGATTCTTTCATTTCAATTTCTTCTACTAGGCCAAATAACACTTCTTGCATTTTCTTGGTTCTTGACCTTGTCATTGGGCCTCCAATTCCTTGCAATTGGTCTTGTATCACAACTTGATTCGCATCATTCCCTCCTTCCTCAAAAAGATTTGTCATCGAATCTCCTGCATCATACAAAGATAAGTCACTAATATTGAAAGTGGCACTTATATTACCATATTCACTTGAAAAATCAATTTCGTAGGCGTTGTCGTTGATTCGCTCCAACAATTTAAAATGACCATCTCCTCGAGGTTGCAACTTATTTTTCCTTCTACTAGCAAATCTTTCTTTCCTTAGGTGAATCCAAACCCAAACTCTTGGGTGGTATACGAATCTTCTTCGTCTTTTGTTTGCTTGCCGCGCATGTTGCTCATTTTCCTCTTCTATATTCTCCTTGTCATATGTTGGATAATTTAAAGCAGCTCCATTTAGCTTTTCACTAAAGTAAGCAATTGACTTGGAATCCTGCATCAAAACATCACCAATACCTTTTCCCGATGCATCACATTAAATTTTAAATACTTTATTAGAAATTGGTAACACAAGTAACGGGGCACTAGTAAGTTTATCTTTTAAAAGGATGGAAGCTTGTTTATGTATTTTGGTCCATTTAAATTCAGCATGCTTTTTAACAACATCATTTAATGGTGTCACGATACTACTAAAATCTTGAACAAAACTTTTATAAAAATTTGCCAATCCATGGAAACTCTTAACCTCACTTGCATTCTTTGGTCTCGGCAACTCTTGAATCACCTTTACTTTCTCTAGATCAATTTCTTTTGATCCTACAACAAAACCAAGAAAAACTATCGAATCCAATAAAAAATTGCACTTCTTCAAGTTAGCATAAAGTCATTTTCTCGTAAAGCAATAAAAACAAAATTCAAATGTTCAACATGTCCATCTAAGGTTTTCCTATATATTAATTTGTCATNTGACAACTAGGGCTCACCATGCCCTTCATCTTTGGCTTCTTGATTAAACCTTTATAAAACAAGCTTCCTACAAAATCAACAAACTCATTAGAAAATAGTTTGCTTCCGCTTCTAGATGTGCTAATCCGTGGCACATCAGTATACAACAAAATTTTTTCCAATAAAAGCTCTTAGAACATGATTAATTAATCTCATAAAAGTACTTGGCACATTAGATAATCCAAACAGCATTACTAACCACTTATAAAGACCATACTTAGTTTAAAAAGTTGTTTTCCATTAATCCACTTCTTTCATTCGTATTTGGTAGTATTTATTCTTTAAATCTATTTTTGAAAATAAATGTGAACCATGTAATTCATCAAGCATGTCATATAACCTTGAAATATGATGTCGATACTTTATCATGATCTTCTTGATAGCTTGACAATCCACACACATTTGCCAATTTCCATTTTTCTTTGTAACTTCTTTGGGAAACACATCTTCAAATTCCTTTAAATGAGTATAAAAAATCCTCGAAAACAATGAGGTTAGCTTGTTAGTAGAAAGATAAATATCCTTGTACAAGAGTACAAGTACTTGTTGTCTTGCTAACATCACACTTTTCACTTCACTTTTTCTCGCTATTCCACTCATTTTCTCATTCTCTTGTTTTCTCTCTTTGCCCTTTTTTCACTCTCTTCTTGTTTTCTCTCACGCTCTATTTTTCTCTCATCACAATTTTTTCGCTCTTTTGCTCACATATTGGCTTTTCACTCATTTTGAAATCTCTTATAATTTTCTCTTGATCTTCACTAGCTTCCCACGGTTTAAGTGGCTTGAGAATGATTCTCTTACCATCTTGAACAAAGTTATACTCGTTCTTGAACCCATTATGCTTGACTCTTCGATCCAATTGTCATGGTCTTCCTAATAAAATATGTGTTGCTTGCATAGGAACCAAATCACAATGAACCACATCATGATATTTCCCAATGGACAGAGCAATTTTAACTCGTTGAGTAACTTTGACTTCACCGCAATCGCTCAACCACTGTAGCTTATACGGATTGGGATGCTTTTCGGTTTCCAATCCCAACTTATCTACTAGCAAAGTACTAGCAACATTATTGTAACTCCCACTATCAATTATCAAACAACATACCTTGTTATTCACGTGGCTTGAACGTTAGTCACCTCTCATGGATTTCTCTACCTCCACATTGCTACAATCTTGTAGTGGGGGTATCTCGCCATCACTTGAGTTCTACCTTTCAACATCATCATTGTCATGTATTACCATTGTTCTTTTATTCAGACTATTTAAAGCATAGTGGCCGAATCGTTGAGAACTAAAACATTTAATTTCTCAATGATGATTACTAGGAATATATCTCTTATGCATAAATGTTTTCATTTCTTCCCACGTGGAAATGGGTCTTTCGTTGTGCCTTCTCCGAATTCTCACTAGTTGATCCCACCATGTACTTGCATAGTCCATCAATTTCATTGAGGCCAATTTGATTTTCTTTTCCTCGGTATAGTTGTAACAATTATAAATGTGATCAATCTCTCTTACCCATTCCAAATATAATTTGGGATCATTTTTACAATGAAAAGAAGGAATCTTTATGTTGATGTTGCTTAGATTGTCATCTTCTCGGTTTTTTCTAAGATACCGCTCCTTTTTGTAATTGTTGCTCTCATTCTCGGACTCAACATTAAATTGACTTCGTGAAAGCCAAAGAACGTGCGCGGAAAAATTGAAATATCACTCGGTCTTGTTGACTAAGTGATTTGTGTTATTTGGGGCATGAAATTAAGGATGGAAATGATGAATAAAAACAAAGATGAAGATGAAAATACGAAATGAAATAAAAATTCTTGGATATGATTCACCAAGATTTGCTGCAAGAACACAAATGATGAATACCCTCAGATATGACTCACCGATCAGAATAAACAATCAACGGTTGATGCACTTGCTGATTGAAAAATCTGTGAAAATCACAATCAACAACAATCACTCAATATCCATTATAGATTGCAATGCCTTCTATATAAAGACTCCTAAAGGCATTAATTTGTGACTCTAAAGGAATTATACAACCTTTGAAGAGAGACAACTCTTCAAAGTTACAACTCTGTAAATAGATATAAAAGAAAGACACAACCTTTGAAGAGATACAACTCTTCAAAGTTACAACTCTGCAAATTGATATAAAAGAAAGACACAACCTTTGAAGAGACACAACTCTTCAAAGTTACAACTCTGTAAATTGATATAAAATAAAGACACAACCTTTGAAGAGAGACAACTCTTCAAAGATACAACTCTTATAGGGTTACAATGTTTCAAAAGTCACCAAAGTGATATCTTTCGGAAACATTGCAATCTTATTATGACTCCAGCAAAAGAAACATTACGTAATATTAATATAACATGCTTATTAAAGACATATCTATATTATTCAACTTCTAAGGTTGCTTCTTCAAGAGTGGCTTACTCAAGTAACTTCTTTAGCTAAGTCCCAATATAGTACATGCTTAGGAAGCTCCATGTCCATAATTGAAGAGTTCGTCTCCACATTATGCTCCATATACTTTGCTGCATAATGAACAAGTTTGTTAGCTAAAGTATTGCCTCTTGGCCGTGTAATCGCACCTTTAGGTACATCATTTGGGCTAAGGGCTTATGACACGAAATTGAAAATGGAAGGATGGCTTTGGTGAAGATTGGCTGATTTTATGGAGGTCGGAATGTGTTTGGGGATAAGGAATTTTATGGCTGATTTTTGGAGAGTTTGATGGAGGATAATGATCACAAAACGGAGGAAAGAGCTAAATGAAACTTGCTACTAACCTTTCTTCCTTGCAAGGATGATGGAAAGCAGCAAGAAAAACTTAACTCACTAGCTCGGAAGTAAACTAAATTAGGTTCTTCTAGGACGGCCAGATATGACTCACCGGAGGTCGATCGAAAGGGAGCTTAGGAAATGAATTCCAGAGAAATGCCAAAGCACTCTATTTTTCAATATTCTAACATTGGTTACAATCATCATCAAGGGAATGAATTAACCCAAACATAGTGACTACATTCAACTTGAAAATAAAAAAAAGAAACTAAATTCTAGCAATTTGTTAGCAGCTAACTAACATCACATGGAGAGAATAAAGTCTGTCAAAGTGAAGGGAGAGAGTTGGCTGCTAATAAAAAACTAGAAACCCGTAAAACCCATAAGAAACTCATAAAACCCCTAAGAAACCCACAAAACCCATAAGAAACCCATAAAAACCCATGTCATACCCATGTCATTCAATGTGCACGAAATTAGGCATGAAATGAGCTAATACTAAAGAAAACTGGATGCACTATCTTCTCAAGTCCATTTCACTTCTTCTCCTTGATCCATCCATGAAATAAGATGTTTAGGATGCTCTTGATCATTAGAAGAAGGCTCCATGAATGATATTCCATTAGATAGGATCCCTGCAAAATAAACAAACAAATTATGAAATCTTTTGGCTCGACTTCGGGTGATGTCTCCTTGAGGCAACGTTTCCCGTGGTATGTCATACTCCCCATTATTTTTTAGGATTTGACCTTAAATCAAGTGTCGGAACTTCCTCATCAGCCTCCCATCTATTCCCACAATGAGGAGATAGGTCTTGAACATTGAAGGTAGCCGACACTCCATAATCTCCTGGTAATTCAAGCTTGTAAGCATTTTGAAATACTTTCTCCAAAATTTTGGAAGGACTGTCAGCTCTAGGTGCAAGTTTAGAATCCCTTTGCTTAGGAAATCTTTCTTTTTGAAGGTGCAACCAAACCAAGTCTCTCACCTTGAAATTCACTTCCTTTCTTCCACGATTTGCATACTTAGCTAAGAACCATTTGCCTTTTGAATAGCACGACTAACTTTTTCATGCATATTCTTCACTAGTTCGGCTTTCTTAGCCCCATTTGGATTGATAACCTCATTAGTCTGCAAAGAAATTAAAACAAGAAGAGTTATAGGATTGAATACATACACTACCTCGAATGGAGTCTGTTGAGTAGCACTATGAACACTTTGGTTATAAGCAAATTCGATGTATGGGAGTTGGATATCCCAATCCGTGAGCTTCTTAGTTACAATGCTTCTTAATAAGCTTCCCAAGGTGCGATTGTGACAACCTCAGTTTGCCCATCGGGTTTGTGGATGATAAGAGGTGCTAAAAAACAATTCGGTACCCACCCTCCTCCATAGGGTCTTCCAAAATCCACTTAAGAACTTAGTATCCCGATCCGATGCAATAGATCTTCGATTTCCATGAAGACGCACCACTTATTTGAAGAATAATTCAGACACATGATTAGCTTCATTGGTCTTAGAACAAGCCACAAAGTGAGTCATTTTAGAAAAACGATCAAAAACCACCATAATTGAATCTTTTGCTCTACAAGTCCTTGGAAGACCTAGAACAAAATCCATGCTTACCTCTACCCAATGATGGCTAGGAACGGGTAGTGGCATGTAAAGCCCTTGAGGAAGCACTCTACTCTTTGCTTTCTTGCAAATTAGGTCCTAGGGCTTAGGACTTAAGATTAGGGCTTAGTGCTTAGGGCTTAGGGCTTAGGGCTTTGGCCTTGGGGCTTAGGGCTTGGGCCTTATGGCTAAAGGCTTAAGGCTTAGGCTTTGGGGTTTGGGCTTAGGGTTTAGGGCTTTTAGATTGGGGCCTAGGGTTAGTGCTTTGGGGTTAGGGCTTAGGGATTTGGGCTTGGGACTTAGGGATTTAGGCTTACAACATATGACTTTTGGCCTAGAGTTATGTCTTTGGGCTCAAGGCTTCTCGCTTAGGTCCTAGACAATAGATCCTAGGGCTTTTGGCTCAAAGCTTAGGGCTTTAGGCTTAGGGCATAAGGGTTAGGAATTAGGACTTGGGCTTTGAGCTTAAAACATTGGGCTTATAAGTTAGGGATTTGGTCATTGGGCTTTTCGCTTAGGGCTAGTGCTTTGGTCTTAGGGTTTAGGGTTTAGGACATAGCGCTTTTTGCTTGATCTTAGAGCTTATGGCTGAGGGATTAGGGATTGGCCTTAGGGATTTTTTCTTTGAGCTTTCGGCTCAAGGCTTAGGTCTTTGGCGTTATTGCTTACGACTTTAGGCTTATAGTATAGGGATTTGGGCTTATGGTTTTGGCTCAGCCAATAAATATTAAAGCTTAAGGCTTAGAGGTTAGGGCTTTTGCCTTTGGCTTTGGGCTTAGAACACTGGGCTTAGGGATTAGGGTTAGGGCATAGTTTTATGGCCTTCGAGTTTAGGGCTTATAGCTGAGGTAGTAGGGCTTAGGATTTTTGCTTTGAGGTTAGGGATTAATGCTTAGTCATTATTGCTTTTGGCTTTGGGCTTTTGGCATAGGACATGAGTCTTTAGGCTTACGACTTAGGGCTTTGGGCTTAGATTGTAGGGTTTTGGGCTTAGGGATTTGGTCTAAGGGCTTAGAGATTAGAGGTTAGGGCTTTGGGCTAAGAGCTTAGAGCATTAGGCTTAGGGCCTTAGTGCTTAGGGCTTTGGGCTTAGGGCTTAGGGCTATGAGATTGGAGCTTTGGGCTTTTGGATTTATTCTGTAAGCTTTCGGCTTTTGGCTTATGGCTAAAGTCTTAGAGCTTAGGGTTAAAGGCTTAGTGATTAGAGCTTAAGGCTTTTGGCTTTAGGCTTAGGAACTTGTGCTAGGCTTAGGAACTTGTGCTTTAGGCTTTAAGCTTAGGGTTTAGGGCTTCTTGTTTAGGTCCTAGAGATAAGTACTTAAGGGTTTGGGCTAAGGACTTTCGGCGTTACAGTTATAGTTTAGGGCTTTGGGCTATGGGCTTTAGGTTTGGGCTTTGGGCTTTAGGCTTTGGGCTTTTGGTTTTGGGTTTTTGGCTTTTTGGTTAGGGCTAGGGCTTAGGGGTTAGGGCAAGACTTTAGGCTTAGGGCTTAGTCCCTTTGGGATTTTGGCTTTGGGATTGAGCTTAGGGCTTAGGGCATAAGGCTTAGGGTGTATGGCTAAGGGTTTAGCGCTTATAGCTTTAGGCTTATTGATTAGGGCTTCGGATTAGGGCTTTTGGATTAGAGTTTAGGAGTTAGAATTTGAGCTTATGGTATATGGCATCGGCCATAGGGCTCAGGGTTTTGGATAAGAGATTAGGGCTTAGGGGTTTAGGATTTGGGCTTAGGGCATATCGCCTAGGTCCTTATTCTTAAAGCTTATGGATTAGTATCTAGCGTTTATTGCTTAGGGCTTAGAAATCATGGCTTAGCACTTAGGCCATAAGGATTAAGGCTTAGGATTAGGGCTTTGAGCTTAGGGCTTGAGCTTATGGATTAGGCCTTTAGGCTTTGGGGTTTGTGATTTTGGGCTTTAGGGTTTTAGGCTAAGGGTTTAGGGCTAGGGGTGATGGATTAAGGATTAGGGCTGGTGTCTATGGCTTTCAGCTTTGGGGTTTGGGTGTTAGGCTTCAGGCTTAGGGCTTATGGCTCAGAGTTTAGGGCATAGTTCTTCAAGCTTCAAGCTTAGGACTTATAGCTAGGGATTAGGGCTTAGGCCTTTGGCTTTTAGCTTTGTGCTTTGGGATTTTTTCTTTGGGCTTTGGGGGTAGCTTTTGGGATGATAAGAACCACGGGTATATCAAACCCGAGACCCTTAAACAATGCAAAAAAAGATACTTGGATCACCTTTGAATCAAGTACAAGAAACTTGACCCCAATCGAACCTTGCCAACAAAACCAAAGTTATCAAACAAGGAGCTTGACCCAGACCGAACTTGTCGGTAAGAACCAAAGCTATCAAAGTTGATCTATCAAGAATTAACTTGATGAAGATCGAGTTCTTCGAAAAGAACCAAAGAGAAAATTATCTCCAAAACACTTAAGGTGAATTAATCATAAAAGTTGTCCCCTATTAAAATAGCTTGGATGCCTTTAAATAGACTAAACACTTTCTAAACTAATAACAAGTAAATTAGGAAATAGAAAGTAATTAGGAAACTCAACTAAATAATAAATTTTTGAAATTGTTGCAGGGCACTTCTATTTTGGTAAATTGTGTATTGTGCCAGCCAAAAGACGTCTTATTTTTATGATCTAGCCCATTCCAAAAACGTCTTGAAGGCAACTTCTTTGGTGGCGAAAACGTTTTGAATTAGCTTTGGGAAGGTTGTCGAATCTGCCAATATATTCTTGCAGGTCAAGTAAACGTTTGATTTAAGGAAAGTTGCATGTACTTTCCTATTTCCTTTGTCCCTTCAATATCTTGTATTAGTCTTGGGCTCTTGAGCTTGTGTCTTTGACCACCTTTCAAGGCGAGTTTTTTTGCGGTCAAGAGAGTGAAACTCTCTCTGGGTTTTGGCGATTTTCTCACGAATCTCCCCGAAGTCAAGTGCCATTGCATCTGCGCTCTCTCTCTCGTGTTTTCTTCACGCCTGTTTGTCCTCTCCTCCCTTGACGCTGTGTTTGTCTCTTCTCACTTGGTTTTCACTGCTGCTATTTTCTAGTCTCAAATATTGCCTCGGGTGAAGCCAAATAGTTTCTCCGGTGACGAATCCCGCATCGTCTGCCGGAGCTTGATTCTGAGGTATCCCTTAATAACCTGACGGTGCTCTGAGCGGTTTCACCCTATTCTCTGCCACCTTCATTCCCAGAGCCCTATTTTGCAATTTTCTAGCCATTACCGGCGTCTTCTAGCCGTTGACTGCTGCCGGTCCAGTGAAAACTAGCCGTTATAGGTGACTTCTAGCCGTTAACGGCGGCCGGTTCCTAGCTATTATCGGCAAAAAAATTTCAGCTCCCGAAGGCGACCTCTTCTTCGTCGTCTAGATCTGTTCTCGCCTCTGTACCTGCTCCCCTCTCCAATGTGGCCTCCCGATCCGTCGACGTTGATGGTCATCGTTCTACCCTCCCGGTTGTTGTCCCCTCTGGATCAGAGAACCACCGACTATCTGTTTCTCTGGCGAAAGGTAAGGCAGGTATAGTTTTTGCTCTTCCCTCATCTGGAAAATTAGATTCCTTGCCAGATACTTCTGATGCTTCTTCATTTCAGAATCTGATTGAAAATCAAAAAATTGTGGCCAAAATTATTGTGATAAGTAGGCCTGGTTCTCTTGCAGGTGATTTCCCCTCAGCCCCTCCAGCTCTTCCCTCATCCAAAAATGATGCCCCCTACCTGTTTGAAAAAATGCCTGAGAGTGTGAACATAACACCAACTCCTTTCATTTCCTACGCGGACATGGTTAAGAACAGTCAAAATCAGGGCCAAGGTCATCAATTATCTTTTGACCCAAACATGGTTGATGTTATTCCCCTCTCGGTAGAAGATCTCTTGGATGTTGAGAGCAACTTAGGCTATACCCTTGTTGGATATTTTCCTAATAGACACCCTGGAAAAGGTCTTAAGCGTATCGTGCTGGAAAAAAATGTCAAAGTTATTCCTAACATTAATGGATGGATTTCATTCATCTTCCAATCAAAAATGGATCGGGAAAGTGTCCTCTACCGTGGCCCCTACTCTATCTATGGCCAACCGCTCTTCCTTAAGAAATTGCCTCCTTGGTTTAATTTTGGAATTGATGAAATTAGTACTATTCCCATATGGGTTAATTTCCATAATCTCCCCCTGGAATGTTGGTCTGAAAAATCTCTTAGCAAAATCTCGTCAAGAATTGGAAAGCCTCTGATGACAGATCTTCTAACCAAGTCTTTGGGCATGCTCGGTTATGCCAGGGTTCTAATTGAAGTGGACATGTCTAAGGAGTTGATTAGGGAGATAAAAATAAGCACTCTGAATGGAAATATTATCACCCAAGAGGTTCAATATGAAACCAAAACTGATTTCTGCTCTTCTTGCTCCTCCTTTGGTCATAAATCTTACCATTGCAAGAATAGATTTGATGCCCCCACTCCTCCTGCCCCCTCTCCTCCCATAGTTAAAGAAATTTCAGATCCCCATTTCATTCCCCCTTCCCCTCGTGCTGATCCCTCGGTTGAAGCCACTGATGATGACTTGGATTCTCAAAAGCACCCTATGGACCCTTCCCCATCTTGATTGTTCCTTTGTCAGACAATCTAATTCCTTTATCTCCTCAGATGATAATGAGTGCTTGGACTCCAAATCCCCTGACTCCATTCCTGACTCCAGCATTCCTTTCACCAGAATCTCTAGCAGATTGAAAGGAAAATCAAAAGATCCAATTTCTTCCATCTCAACAATAGTCTCGGGAAAGCAAAATTCCTCCTCCAAAAAGGACATGTTTAGGGAAAAAGGGGCTGCTCTCTTCCCAATGCCACGTCCATCTTCCTTCCTCCCGGCCTTTCCAATCACTATCCTTGCCTTATGCATATCCTTAGTTTCCTGCCTCGTAAGAGATCGAATTGGAAATTCATTAATATATGGACTGATCATCCAAGCTTTCTTCAAATTGTTTATGATTCTTGGAGTCTTCCTTCGTGCGGCTCCTTACAATATCAACTCAAGTCCAAGCTGTCCTCCTTGCCTCAGTCGAAAAGCTCTTTTATCAGCAAAAGGCAAAAAGTAAATACATCTTAGAAAGCGACAAATGTTTCAAATTCTTCCACTCGATTGTCAAGAAAAATCAAAAGAGAAATTTCATTCCCTCCGTCATAAAGCAAAATGGCCTTCCTATGGATTCAATTGACCAAGTTCATGAGGAATTTGTGCAGTATTATAAAAACCTCCTTGGCTGTCCGAGCAAGCTTGTCAAGGTAGGCATCAATATTACTCGAGATGGCCCTCTTCTTTTGGACTCTGATTGTAAAATCCTCTCGGATCCAATATCTAGGAATGAAATTCAGCAAGCTCTTTTCAACATTGAAAATGATAAATCTCCCGAACCTGACGGATATACCTCAAAGTTTTTTAAGGATACTTGGAATATAACTAGGGACCTCTTCTCCAATGCCGTCTTAGAATTTGTTTTCTTCCTCCAAGCTCCAAGCTCCTCGGTTAAAGACTTTCGGCCTATCTCTTGCTGTTCAATTTTTTATAAAGTGATCTCCAAGATTCTTGCTCGTAGAATCTCTTTGCCTCTTCTTCGTTTGATTGACCCGTGCTAAGCAGCCTTCATTAAAGGACGATCCATCACTGAAAACATCTTATTGATGCAAGAGCTTATGAGGAAATACAATGAAAAAAAGGCCTCCCCCGAGATGCATAATCAAAGCGGACCTTTTCAAAGCTTTTAATTTGGTAAATTGGTCATTCCATAGAGATGTTCTAGTTGGTTTAGGCTTTCCCCTTATCTTCGTTTCCTAGCTTTCAGAATGTTTCTCCATGGCCACCTATTCCATCTCAATCAATGGTGGGCTTTTCCGGTTTTTTAAGGGCAGAAATGGTCTTAGACAGGGGGACCCCCTATCCCTTACCTATTTTTCATTTGTCTTGAATACCTCTCAAGATTAATCAAATCTAGAACTCGCAGCTCCTAATTCCATTTTCATCCAATGTGTGAGCATTTTGATATCACTCAATTGATCTATGCTGATGATCTCATGCTTCTAGCCCGCGGAGACCCCACTTTAGTTAAGATTCTCCTAGATTGCCTTTCAGACTTCAGTTCAGTCTCCGGGCTTGAAGTACAATGGGACTCCACTCCATTGGGCCAAGAGTTTTATGCTAACCTAGTTGTTCATTTTGTGGGAAAAATAACCTCGGAGTCACCCACGGAGAACGACCAAGAAAAGCCCAAGACGTCCATCACATGGCAGGACACAAACTTGACCGTACACGCCGGGCCAGACATCGTGGCCCATACCGCGGGACGCGCGACCTTGACCGCACACGCTGGGCCTGACATCGCGGCCCATGCCGCGGGACACACGACCTTGACCGCACACACCGGGCCGGGCCGGACATGGCGGCCCATAACGCCGGACACGTGACCACGGCGCACACCATCATCGGACCAGCCGGGCCAAGCAACAAGGCCCACGCCTAGACCCATCATGACGCCGGACACCTGACCACGGCGCACATTTCCCTTCAGCAATTAGAGACTTAGAGAATGAAGAAGATCAAGCCTAAACATCAAGAGGATGGATTTACAGCCCAAGACCCAGCCGAGGCCGAGGCCCATGCAACACTCAAGGAAGCCCAATGCATCCTTCAAATTTGTCCGTGTCAAATCTTCATGGACAAGATCCCTTAGCTGGAAAATAACAACCAAGAAGATTTGGAGAGATTCGCACGCACAAAATCCCATGAATCTCGGAGATACGTTGCCACGGCTGAGCGCACCCGCCAGCACGCCCGACAGTGCCCTGCCAGCGCGCCTGGCAGTGCACCGCACCCGCCAGTGTACCCGATAGCGCACCCAGCAGCGCGGCACACCCGAACCACGACGCACCTCCGGGATCTCCGTGCCAAATCATCCTAGACGTCCAATTCATCCGATGGCTGGAACTAGATCTCTAAATTTATGTTTTAGTTGTTGTCTATTTAAAGAACATTAGACCTACTTGTTACTTAGTGAATTTTTATCAATACAAGTGCTTTGAGCCTTTTTGATAATTCCCTCAACCGACGTTACTTCTCCGGTGAGTCACATCCGGCCAAGCTTCCGTCAACCCTTGTCAAAAACCTCGGTGCGTCATATCTGAGCTTTCTCCAAGGTCTACCGATTTGGATCCTTTGATTGCTCAAGCATCCTAATCGTCCGACTTCACATTCATCATCTGATTCCTCCATAATCCGCACCATTCCTGAGCCATCATCAACCTCCCCGAACATCCGATTATATTCACCATGCCATCTCACTCATTCCACCGTCTAGCTTCTGCAAACCCACAAATTATCGACCAGTCCATCGACCTTTCACCAAACGCCCGAGTCAATCTATCTCGCGCGCACACCCTTACATTCCTGACGTGCAAACCACCATGGATTGCACATCAGGGCTAAAGATGAACCTGGAAAAATCTAGTATTTTTGCTGCCGGAATTAGCTCTCAAGACCTCAATGAAATATTCCAAATGTCGGGTTTAAAACCTGGATCCCTCCCCTTCAAATACCTTGGTATCCCTCTTTCGGCAGGAAATCTTCATTCAAATCATTACATTTGATTCATTAGAAAGCTTACGGATAATATTATCGGCTGGAGTGCAGTATCCCTAACTTATGCAGGCCGTCTTGAGCTCCTAAGATTTGTTTTACAAGGAGTTGAATGTTTCTGGATGTCCATTTTTAACCTTCTTGCAATGATCAAATTAAAAGCTACTTAAATCTGCAAGAATTTCCTCTGAGCCTCTAGAAAAGTACTGTTGCTTGGTCCATTGTCTTTTTGCCTAAGATGGAGGGTGGTCTCGGACTTTAGGATCTTGATTCTTGGAATAAAGCCTTCCACGCTAAAGCCATCTAGAACATTCAAGCCAATAAGGAATCTCTTTGGGCTAGATGGATTAATCATTTCTATTTAAAAGGAGTGGATTTTTGGAGTTGGTCCCCGGGTTATCGTGTCTCCCCTTTCATGAAAAACCTCATCCAAACTCGAGCTTTTCTCCTTGAAAAATTCACTTCTATTGACAAAGAAAAAGGTCTCATTGAAGCTTGGAAAAGAAGTGAATTTTATCACATCTATATCACTCCTTCAGGCCTTCTGGATCCCCTAAGCTGTGGGCCCCCCTTGTTTGGACAAAATGTGTTATTCCTAAGCACTCCTTAATACTTTGGCTTGCAGCTCATGAAAGGCTTAAAACAAAAGATCAGCTAACCTTCTTGGGAATATCTGACCTTTGCTGTTTCTGCTCTCTTCATTCTGAATGCAATCGCCATCTCCTTTTCTCTTGCCCCTTCTCCAACTCGGTTTGGTCTATCATAAAAGCCAAATTTGGTCTACGAAGATCTCTTAGCACCCTAAAAAGTGCTTTCAAATGGACAAAGAAGGAAAAAAAAGTAGATCATAGGAAAGCCAACCTAATGAAAATCACTCTTGCTGCCTCTATTTACTACATTTGGAATGCTCGAAATGTCAAATCCTTTGAAGGGAAGACTTGGTCAGCTGAGCACATTTCAAGAAAGATTGAAAAGCATGTTTTCAAAATGCTTTTCTCTCTTTATCCTAGGATGATTGAGCAAATCT
>QAOC01030227.1:68820-88902 GCA_003255005.1 Begonia fuchsioides | reverse complement strand
CTAAAGATAGTTCTAAAAAAAATTAAAGTAACAAGTGTTTCACCAATGTAAGTAAGTAAGAACCCAGTAACAGACCGGTTCTTGGGTCGTCAGTCAGCGAGTAAGTAAGTAAGTAAGTAAGAGAAAGTAGTAAGCGACGGCTTGGGAATAGAGTCGTTACAAAAGCCATCTGGCCCGGGGGCTTTTTCATTGTGAATGCTATTCAACGCGTCAAGAATCTCATCCAATGAGACTTCTCTAATAAGACCCGAGCAGGCTTCTGGCTCGATCTTCCGGCCACATTCGAAAGCAGATAAGTTAACCTGGGAGACATGAGCTGCTGTCCCAAGAATATCTTTGAAATGGTTTATCAAAACCGAACTAACCTCCTGCAAGGAAGTAGTGTAGGAACCATCTGGCTTCAAGATTGATGCGATGAAATTCTTCCTTGCATTTTGCTTGACTCTAGCATGAAAGAATTTTGTTGGCTTATCGCTCAAAGGCAGATTCTTACACTTTTCTTTTTGTTGATAAAACATTTTTTCAGCAACGCTAAGCTGAGAAAACGAGCTTCGAAGGCTGATAAGGGCGGCGGGGGACACATCAGATCTGCCCGATAAGAACTCAGCTTGAGCTGATAATAACCTCTCCTTGGCCCTTACAACCCTAGCCGATATATGAGAAAAATGCTTCTGATTTAGATCTTTGAGCCCCTCCTTAAGAGACTTGAGCTGCTCTCGGAGGATAAATTGTCTCGAGCCCTGGACTGGAATCTGCCAGCAGGCATTCGTAGTATCACAAAAATCTCGATGCTCCGTCCACATGTTGAAAAATTTCCACGGAGATCTGCCTGGAGAGAACGAGGAATGAATCTCAACTATACATGGGGAGTGATCAGAGACACCAGGAGGCAGGAATGAAGCCTTTGTTGGTGGGCAGTCACACCTCCATTTAGAGTTGACCATTGCGCGATCTAATTTGGAGCAGACATTGCCATTCGACCAAGTAAAAAAAGTGCCACTTGATAGCAGGTCCAGGATGCCCAGCAAACAACAGTAATCTCTAAAGTCATCTATCTCAGGGCTGGAAACTCTAGAATTATTGCGGCGCTCATCCGGGGAAAGCACCGCATTAAAATCTCCCATGACTAACCATGGACGGCTATTGAAATCAGAGTGACTTAACAAATTCTGCCACAACAGCCTCCTCTTGCCTATGGAATGCAAACCATAGACAAAGAAGATATTCCTAGACTCTTTCGAGATCTCGCAATGAACTGAAACGTGTAAAGCTTGCTGATCCGCTTCAATGATATCCACAAAGGATTTCCTAGAGTCCCACAAAAGAGCAATCCTACTGCTGGGATGAAGGTCAAAGTTTGTGGAAAATTTCCAACCCAGCAACCTTTTGACCACAAAATCCAGGATGACCTCTGGAGCCGACTTTGTTTCAAGTAGACAGAAAATATCAATTTTGGATCCAAGGATGTGGCGACAAACCTCATCATGATTAAGGGGCGAATTAAAGCCACTTATATTCCATGAAACATAAATCATTTAAGAGAGGGGGACTAACCCCCGCTTCCAAGATTGAGATGTTGCTCAGCTTCCTTCGATCTGTTTCTAACTTACTTTCGGGAGGTGACCAGGCTGAAAGGAGTTTCAATGTGCTGGCTGGCAGGCAAGGGAGAAGAAGAGCCCCACTCCGACAGAGAGTCCTGAGAGTCAGTATCAGAAGAGATATCCGAGTCCGAGGATTTATCCTCCAGGACAAAAACCTCCTTGCCTGGGCGACTAGGCACAGGACCCACCAAAACCGCTTTGGGCTGCCCAAATTTTTCCTTTTTGCTCTGAGCCTTGCCTTGAGAAGGCAACAAGGCATCTTTAGAGGATGGTGCCAGGACTTTCCCGCTCTTCTCAAGGACTTTGAATGGATGCTCGGGGATAGTGCCTTTCATAGGCTTCAAAACTGTGGCAGTTGGAATTGAAGGCACTTTGGCGCGTTTGTCATTCCTTTTCCTATGACGCAAGATAGGGGGGATCAGAGAGAGCGCAACGCTCTCAACCGCGCGTGCTGCGGTATTGTCGGTATCCAAGGGTGCCATGGCATTACCTTTTGAGGGCGTTGGCTCGGCCACAGCAGCTGCCTACTGAACATTTACAGACCAAGCAACATTCACTTTACAGGAGGAAGTGGCATGCCCGATTGTCTTACATTCAACACAAAAAGGCGGCACCGATTCATAGACAACCTTTTGGATAATAAGGTTGCCTTTAAAATCCTGAAGCTTGACCTCTTTAACAAGGTCCACCGACACGTCCAAGAGTTCTGGTTAGCAAATCCGTCATAATCGGATTGCCAATTTTTTAACCAATTTTGCTGAGGATGGGGGCACTATAGAATTCAATGGGTAGCCTTGGCAAGGTGACCCAAATCGGGACGATGCTTATCTGTTCATCACCAAATGTGAACGCCTCCGGCATCTCCTTTAAGAGGAGGGACTTGCCATAAATGGAGTAGGGGCCTTGGGCAAGGACCTTTTTACAGTCCCCCTCCGACTGGAAAACGAAAAGAATCCACCCATGTATGTTCGGAATGACCTTAGTAGGCACATTCCATGCTTGCACAAGCTTTTTGAAGCCCTACTTACCAGGATGCCTAGTTGGATCATCTGGATTTCTTCTTCTTTGAGGTCCCGCCGAGATAGCTGAAATCTGTTGCCAATATTTTTGCTATTTTTGACCATGTCTGCATAAGAGACAGACACATTAGCATGGCCATGTTGTTCCATTTGGTCCGCAAGAGAGGAGGGAGAGGTAGGGATGCCTATGTCGCCCTCATCATCAATGCTAGCGGGGGCCACGACCCGAGGGGGCCTAACCGGGGATAGGACATCGGCTGAAAGCCAAACATGCATACCCTCCATCAGTGGATCCACTAACGTGGCATTGGGACCAAATGCCCCAACGAGGTAGTCACAAGCGGACTGAAACTCGATCTTTAGTTTCTTTGGCATTTCTTGATGAAATACCAGGCAAGAATTGGCGGGAGATTTCCCTCCAAAATTGCAAGGCAGAATCCCAAGAATGACGTGTAGGCTTCTGCAGAAACTCCTGACGCGGGCAGCTGCCTGAATTCTGCAGAAGGTTTCCTGAACAGAAGCTGCCCGAAAACAAGTTCGAAGGCACTATCGGGAGCAAGCTCCCTCGCCGGAAAAACTAGCAAAACGGACTGGAAGAACCAAGTTGCAGCCTGAGATTTTGACTTGTAAAGCACGAACTTTGTATGGAGAATGAGCTTGAACTCAGGAAAACACCAAATAAAGGTGGAAGAAACACAAAAAACCCCCGAAATAAGGAAAACCAAAAGCTTAACTTTGATGAAAGCTTCACAGAAAGAGAATAAACACAAACAAACTTTCGGGAAATCAACAAGGAAGGACCGGAGGACAGATTAAGTGAATAAAACCAGCAGGCCTCTCAAAGATTTGGGCACAAAAGAGACGAGAATTGGCAAATCCGAGAGAGACTCCCAAATTGCCCAAAATCGCCCAAGAGTGGAGAGAACATCCCCTAACCCAACTGAGAGCTCTTTCTTAGCTGAGAGCTCTTTCTTTTTTTTTTGTTTAAGGTAAATAAAATTAAAACAAAATAGAAATACAAAAAGTTAAAGACTATAGCCTGGGAAGGGGGGGGGGAATCTACAAGCAAGAAAGACCACCCCAGAAAACCCGAGCAAAAAATTGGCTGGAAAGCCAACATGCTGACTAACCAAATCACAAAAAGCCCAAGAATGGAGACATAATAACTAGCTCTCACTATCAGCTCAACCAATTAAGCAACAAAGAGAGAACCTCGGGAGGAAACAAGATACTGGACATCAGAGTAACACGCAGCAACAGCAAGATGGAGCAACGATGAGAGAGGCAGCAAATCCAAGCAGAGCAGCAGCATCCGAGAAGAGGAGCGGCAGCAAAATGGCAACAGTTCTGAGAGAAGCTTTGACCACCCAGGAGGAGGAGCAACGAACAAAAGCAAAAAATAGCGTCGAGTGGATCAAGGAGAGCAGGGCAGAAGAGGATATCCAATGAAACAGAATGGACATCAGAAGATCAACTGGAATCACGCAGCAGTTACAGTAAAATGGCGAAACCAAAAAGCAGCAACAACAACAACTGGAATCACGAAGAGAGAGTCAGCAAAACCAAGCAGGAAAGCGGCATCCGAGAAGAGGAGCAACAACAAAATGACAACAGATCCGAGAGAAGCTTTTTCCAACCGGGAAGAGGAGCAGCGATAAAGTGGCAAGACATCTCCAAGAGGATCTTGGAATCCAAAGAAACAGTATCAAGGTAGCAAGGAGAGCGGGAAAGGGACCAAGGGAGCAGCATCATTTCGAAGAATCAAGGAAGCTGCAAAAAAATTAAGAAGACCAGTAAGACTCAATAAGGAGAGGAGGAAATTTGATCGACCATCTTTGGATGAAGAGAGAAAAGCATTTTGAAAACATGCTTTTCAATCTTCCTAGAGACGTGTTCAGCCGACAAAATCATCCCCTCCAAAATCTTGACATTCTTGGCATTCCAAATATGGTATATGGAGGCAGCAAGAACGATCTTCATCAAAATTTCTCTTTTGTGATTCACTTTGTTTTCCTTCTTTGTCCATTTGAGCGTGCTTTTAAGGGTAGTTAGGGATCTACTGATTCTAAATTTGGACTTAATCATGGACCAGATGGAGTTAGAGAATGGGCAGGAGAATATGAGATGTTGGTTAGATTCGGGAAGTAGAGAACAAAAGCAGCAAGGATCATTTATTCCAAAATAACTTAGTTGGTCCTTTGTCTTGAGCCTTCCAAGGGCTGCAAGCAAGAGAGTGAAAGAGTGTTTCGGGATTATGCACTTTGTCCTAACAATTGAAGCCCACGGTCTTAGGATGCCGAAAGGACGGATGGAATGGTATAGGAAAGAAAGACCATGACCATTTGATTTCTTTTTCCAATTGTCAATGATCTCCTTTATTTTATCAAGGGAGGAAAACTTCTCTAGGCGGAATGCCCGTGTTTGAATGAGATTTTTTATAAAGGGAGAAACTCGGTAGCCAGGAGACCAAGTCCAGAAATCCGAGCCTTTCAAATAAATGTGATTGATCAATCTAGACCAGAGGGATTCCTTATTACCTTGAATGTTCCAAATTGCTTTAGCATGAAACTCTTTGTTCAGAATCTGAGGCTTAGACAAAACCATTCTACTCCTTGAAGAACCAATCTAAGAAGTTTGAAATGGCCAGCATGAGAGAGGGAGGAAGCACCCCAGCATAGAACATTATCCGTTAGTTTGCGGATAAGGGGGAGATAATGATTGGAATGAAGGGTTCCTACTGAGAGAGGAATGCCAAGATATTTGAATGGAAAAGATCTGAGGCTTAGACAAGAAAATTGGAGGATGTCATTGAGGTCGCTTGGACCTATTCCAGCAGCAAAAATGCTCGACTTAGCCAGATTCATTTTTAGGCTGGAGACCAAACCAAAATCAGCAATGTAATCAAGAAGAATTTTTACCAAAATAGGGTCACCACGGGCTAATAGCATGAGGTCATCCACATAGATCAAGTGAGTGATATTAAAATGCTTACAAAGAGGATGGAAGTTGAAAGGAGAAAGATGAGTTCTGGATTTGATCAATCTCGAGAGGTATTCAAGGCAAATAACAAAAAGATATGGAGAAAGAGGGTCTCCTTGACGAAGGCCATTTTTGCCTTTGAAAAAACCAGCAAGACTTCCGTTGATTGATATGGAATAGGAGGTCGTGGAGTAGCATTCCGAAAGCCAATTAACAAAGATAGGAGGGAAGCCTAAGCCAACTAGAACTTCTTTAAGGAAGGACAAATTAACCGAGTCAAAGGCTTTGGAAAGATCGACTTTGATGATACATCTTTGAGAGGCTTTTTTATCCTTGTACTTCCTCATAAGCTCTTGAATAAGTAAGAAATCCCATAAGCAAGAACTTTGGATATTACTTTATAAAACACGGAGCAACAAGATATAGGCCAAAAGTCAGAGTCCGAAGGGGAAGATTGAGTTTTTTTAATTAAAGCAATGATTGTATGATTCCATTGCTTGAGGAGCATGGAAGAATAGAAGAATTTCGAGATGGCATTGGAGAAGAGGACCTCGATTATGCTCCAAGTATCCTTAAAAAACTTTGAGGTGTATATATCCGGCCTGGGGGATTTATCATTTTCGATTTCAAAATGAGTATGTTTGATTTCATCCCTTGTTATAGGTTTCACGAGGAGAGAGCAATCTGAGTCCGAAAGGGTGGGGCTATTTTTGATGATATTAATGTCAGGCTTAGGAAGGGAGCACGGCTGGCCAAGGAGATTCTTATAGTAGAGAACAAATTCTTCATGAACTTGATCCATAGAATCCGAAGGGAGACCACTTTGAAGGACAATAGAGGGAATGAAATTCCGCTTTTGATTTTTCTTGACAATGGCATGGAAAAATTTCAAACATTTATCACTTTCAAGGATGTATTTACTTTTAGCTTTTTTCTTATAAAAAAGCTTTTCAGCCAAAGCAAAACGAATTGCTTGATTCCACAGATCAGGGATTTGGGAAGCCAATATGGAGTTTCCGGGATTGGTGTCAAGGGTGGATTGGGCCTCCTTGAGCTTGGATTTAGCACAATCAGCTCTAGAGGAAATATGAGAGAAGTGTTTAAGGTTCAACTCTTTGAGCTTCGGTTTCAAAAGGAGCAGTTTGGACCTGAGTTGAAACTGGTAAGATCCGCTTGAAGGGAGGTTCCAAGAATCAGAGACAATTTGTTGGAAATTGGGATGCTCGGTCCACCTATTGAAAAATTTCCAATTTGAGTTCTTTCGGGGGCAGAAGTTGTGACTATTCACTAGACAGGGGGAATGATCAGAGATACCATGGGGAAGAAACAATGAGATTGCATTGGGAAAAGAGCATTGCCAAAGATCATCAACCATCGATCAAGCTTAGATCTCACTTTATTATTTTTCTAGGTGTAAGAGAGTCCTGTAGAGGGGAAATCAGTGAGGCCTAGGTTAAGGCAGCACTCTCCAAAATCAAAGCAATCACGCAGGTTGGCAGGAACCCCACCAATGCGCTCGGATGGATTTAAAATAGAGTTAAAGTCTCCCATAATCAACCAAGGATGACTGAAAACATTCCTAGCTCTAGAGAGGTTGGCCCAAAGGAGTTTCCTATCGCAGATGGAGTGACGGCCGTACACAATGGAAATTAGGGAAGTTTGATGGGCAATTTTGCAAGTGACATGGATATGGATGACCTGAGGGTCTGAGCTAAGGAAGTTGATGGCCAGTGTTGAGTCATTCCAATGGATGGCAATCCGACTACTAGGATGGAGGGCAAAATTGGTGAGGAATTTCCAGCCATGTAGCCATTTGAAAAATTGAGACATGCAATCAGGAGAGGATTTGGTTTCCAAAATACCAAAGAGATCAATTTTTTGATCACGAATGAGGTTGAAAACCTCATCCTGCTTAAGGGCTGAGTTAAAACCCCTAACGTTCCAGGTTGTAAAAATCATAAGGGGCAGGGGTGGGCAATCAATGTCAACCGATGGGATAGAGGAAGATTTACCAATGAAAGAGTCAATCAATGAAGGAGTCAATCGATCTAGAATCTGAGCAATCAATGTCTTCCGATGGGATAGAGGAAGATTTACCAATGAAAGAGGATTCTGGAATAGGGATATCCATGAAAGCCTTTACAGGGTCAGGGTCCTCATCCTAGTCAATCCCAGTTTCCTCATTTTCCTTATTATAAACCGGGGGAACATCAACAGCCCGAAGGGAGGGAGCGTAGGAAAGTGAATCAGAAGAGTCTTTAACAATGGATGGGGCTGGAACGCTAGGTGGGGGTAGAGGGGGACAGATCTATGTTTGCAATGCTCGGCTATGTGTCCAACTGAGGAGCAAGAAGGGCAATAGTCCGGTTCAGATTCATAGTTGACCTCCTGGTTGATTATTGTTCCGTTCGGGTACTAATTTTAATTTCTCTGATCAATTCCTTCAAGATATCAACTTCAATTAGGACCCTAGCATAGCCAAGACGACCAAGAGACTTGGTTAAGAGATCCGTCATTAACGGCTTACCAATCCTCGATGAGATTTTTCTCAACGATTTTTCAGACCAACATTCAAGAGGGAGTTTATGGAAGTTTACCCAAATGGGGATGGTGCTGATTTCATCAACACCGAAATTGAACCAAGGAGGGAGATTCTTTAGGAGGAGAGATTGACTATATATTGAGTATGGGCCCCGACATAAGACGGATTCCCGATCGATTTCCAATTGGAAGATGAAAGAGATCCATCCATTCGTATTTGGAATGACTTTTACATTAGTTTTCCAGCCATCAACTATTCTCTTAAGGCCATCTTTGTCGGGGTTTCTATTGGGGAAGTAACCTACAAGAGCATATCCAAGGCTCCTATCAACATCTAAGAGGTCATCAGCCAAGAGGGCAACAACATCAACTATATTCGGATCATATGATAATCTGTGTCCTTGGCCTTGATTCCTACTGTTCTTGACCATGTCGGCAAAGGAAATGGAGGGAAAGGGGGTGTGTTTTCTCTTTCAGGCAATTTATTGAATAGGGGAGGGGCAAAGTTTTTGGCCGGAGCTGAGGGTGGGGTTTGAGGTTGCAAGAGTTTATGATAAGTCACCTGTGAAAAATCCAGGCCTACTTATCTAAGTAGTTTCGGCCACAGTTTGAACATTATCAATCGAAATATTATTAAGATTTTCAAAAGGTAGAGCGATAACAATACCTGCTTTCCCTTTCGCCAGAGAAACAGAACGAGGTCATTTTTCCGGTGCAGCAGGCACTCTAGTCACGAGGATAGAGCGTTGATTATCAGAGGAAAGAGCAGTTCTAGACGGCCGAGCGGGAGAGCTAGGTTGCCTTGTTTTTGGTTTTTTTGCCATGAAGCAAGAGAATGCGGGATAACACCAAGGGGGAAGAAGAAAATTTAAATGACTGAAATCTGGGGAAGTGATTTCCGGCCGCCGACAACAGCTAAACAGCCGCCGTCAACGGCTACAAATAGCCAAAAATAGTAATTTTTGTCGGAAACGGCTAGCAGTAGACGATGACGGATGGAAAAATTTGTCGAGAACAAACACCACCAGGGCGACATAATGCAGGGACATTTTGATTTAGGGCAGAGGAGATCAAACTCAGGGTTTCAATCACCGACAAAAAGACGGGGTTCAATCAACGTCAACAGGAGCTACGGAGACTAGCCAGCGACAGATAGGGAAGGAAGAAACCAGTCTAAGAAAAGCCAAGGGGCCGTCACAGGTGAGAAGCGAAGAAACTATCCGGCCGAGAAAAAATAGCATCTCGCAATGGCGAGGAACCAAACCGAGGGTCAACAACAGCAAAAATAGGTTCAGCGTGGAGAGGAGGGCAAGACAAAACAAGATCTGGTGAAGAAACTCAACGAAGATCACTAAGGAGAAACGAATCTGGGAAAGAAGACAGTGTCAAGGCGCTGGAACAGATGAAATAGGGATGAAAAAATTCAGCCAAAAATCGCCAATCCAGGGAGAAAATTCTCTCTCCTAACCCCGATTCAATAGTCTTCTTTTCTTTTTTGTTTCAAAATATGTGCCTATCCTCATAACTGAGAGCTCTTTCTTTTTTTTTAAGGTAAATATATTAAAGCAAAAATAGAAACAAAAGAGTGAAGCCAAGAGCCCAGGCCGGGGGGAAATCTACAAGCCAGAATGACCACCCCGGAAAACCCGAGAAGAAAGCAAGGGAGAGCAAAGACCTGAATGGAGAGCCAACATGCTGACTAACCAAATCACAAAAGGCCCGAGAATTTTGAGATAAGCCCTCACAACCAGAAAAAATGGCAACTAACATAAGTCAAACTTAAACAGAAAAGCAGCAGGAACAAAAATGATCAACTCAACCCAGTTGGCATCAAGTAGAGTGCCTCGGGGAGGAACCAAAAAAGAAGATGACCAGCTAGGGATCAAGCTGGAGGCACGGCAGCAGCAGCCAGGAAGGAGCGGCTAACAGGGAGACAGCAAATCTGAGCAGGAAGAAGGCCCACAACAACATTCGAATAAGGGAGAAGCAGCAAAATGGCAGCAGATCCGAACAGAGCTTTGGAAGCACATGAGGAAGAGTAGAGAGCAGAATGGAAAACAGCTCCAGGGGAAGCATGGCAGACTGAAGAAAATAGGGGAGACAACAACCCTTAAGCATCATGAATGAGGATAAGCAGGCCCTGCAAGAAAAACAGCAAAGAGTAAGCTCTTCAAGTCGGGGTGGAATGAATTTGATCAGCCATCTTGGGGTGGAGAGCAAAAAGCATCTTGAAGACATGCTTTCCGATCTTTCGGGAGATGTGCTCGGCTGACCAAGACTTTCCTTCAAAATTTTTGACATTTCTGGCATTCCAGATATAGTAACCTGTGGTGGCAAGAATGATTTTCATTAAGTTTGCTTTTCGATGGTCGATTTTGTTTTCTTTTTTTGTCCATTTGAGAGCACTATTTAAGGTGCTTAGGGATCTTCGAATGCTGAATTTGGATTTCATGATAGACCAGACCAAGGTGGAGATGGGGCAAGAGAAGAAAAGATGATGGAATGATTTGGTTTGAGAAGAGCAAAGACATCAAAGATCTGATATTCCTAAGAAGCTTAATTGGTCTTTTGTTTTGAGTCTCGAATGAGCTACTAGCCAGAGAGTGAAAGAATTCTTAGGAATAACACATTTGGACCAAACAAGAGGAGCCCACGGTCTTGGAGGGCCCAAAGGTCTGATGGAGTGGTATAGATGGGATAAACCATGACCATTTGATTTTTCCTTCCAAGCATCAATTAAGGCCTTCACTTTGTCAATAGTGGAGAACTTTTTGAGAAGATAAGAACAGGTATGGATGAGGCTTTTCATGAAGGGGGAAATACGGTAGCCAGGGATCCAGCTCATATATGATGTATCCATTTGGCCCATAATGGTTCCTTGTTAGCTTGAATGTTCCAAATTTCTTTCACATGAAAGGCTTTATTCCAAGAGTCAAGATCCCGAAGACCGAGACCGCCCTCCATCTTAGGCAGGCAGATAGTGGACCAGGCAATGACCTCTTTGCCCGAACCCCAAAGGAAGTTCCTACAAATTTGGATAGCTTTTAGCTTGATCGAGGCGGGGAGGTTGAAAATAGACATCCAGTAACATTCGACTCCTTGAAGCAACAATCTAAGAAGCTCGAGTCGGCCAACATGAGATAGGGAGGAGGCATTCCAACCAATGATATTGTCTGTGAGCTTCCTAATGAATGGGAGGAAATGGCTCGAATGCAGATTCTGAACCGAGAGGGGGATACCTAGATATTTGAAGGGGAAGGAACCTTGCTTTAATCTAGACGATTGAAGAATTTCAGTGAGGTCTAGGGGCCGAATACCAGTAGTAGAGATGTTAAATTTTTCCAGTCTTTAGCCCAGAAATAGAGCCAAAATTAGATATGCAGTCTACGAGAATTTTGACTGAAGTGGGATCACCTCTTGCTAGAAGCATAAGATCATCTGCATAAATCAAGTGGGTGATATCTAGGAGCTTACACATAGGATGATAATTATAATGGGAGTTGTGAGTTTGAGATTTTAATAATCTTGAGAGGTATTAAAGGCAAATGACGAAAAGATATGGGGATAGAGGGTCCCCCTGTCTAAGACCATTGTCACCTTTAAAAAACCCAAAAAGGCCAACGTTAATGGACATGGAGTAGGAGGTCATGGAGAAGCATTCAGAGAGCCAGTTAACAAAGATGGGAGGGAAGCCTAAATCTGCTAGAACATTCCTAAGGAAAGACCAATTAACCGAGTTGAAGGCTTTCGAGAGATCGGCTTTGATGATACATCTCGGGGAGGCCCTTTTTTCATTATATTTTCTCATGAGCTCTTGCATCAAAAGGATGTTTTCCGTGATAGATCTGTCTTTAATGAAGGCTGCTTGGCATGGGTCAATCAATCGGTGAAGGGGTTTGGAGATTCTACTAGCAAGGATCTTGGAAATCACTTTATAAAAAACTGAACAGCAAGAGATGGGGCAAAAATCTTTGACCGAGGGAGATGTTTGGGATTTTGGAATAAGGGCTATAATCGTGTACTTCCATTGCTTGAGGAGCAAGGAGGACGAGAAGAATTCCAACACGGCTTTGGAGAATAGTTCCCCGGTAATAGTCCAAGTGTCTTTGAAAAACTTTGAAGTATATCGATCGGGCCGGGGAGACTTATCATTGTCAATGTCAAAGAGAGCTTGCTGAATTTTGGACATTGTAATTGGGTCCGTGAGTAATTTACGATCAAAATCTGAGAGAATAGGACCATTACAAATGATATTTGGATCGGGATTAGGAAGGACACATGGGCTGCCAAGGAGATTCTTATAGTATTGCACGAATTCCTAGTGGACTTGATCTAATGAATCCGAGAGAAGGCCATTTTGCTTAGTGATGGAAGGAATGAAGTTTCTCTTGTGATTCTTCTTGACAATTGCATGGAAGAATTTGGAGCACTTGTCACTTTCTAGAATGTATTTGCTTTTAGCTTTTTCTTGATAAAAATGCTTTCCAGCCGAGGCAAGGAGAGAAGCTTGCATTCTCAATTTGGGGATTTTTTCAGTCAAATCTCTATTACTGGGAGAAGGGTCCAAAAGGGATTGGGAATCCTTGAGCTCGGATTTTGCGCGATCAGCTCTAGAGGAGATATGAGAGAAATGCTTGAGGTTTAACTCCTTGAGCATAGGTTTCAAATGAAGAAGTTTGGCCTTAAGCTGAAACTGATTGGAGCCTTTCGAAGGGAGGCACCACGAATCATTTACAATTTGAAGGAAATTTGGGTGAACAGTCCACATATTGAAGAATTTCCAGTTTGATTTCTTATGGGGAGAAAAGCTGTGAATATGCACCAGACAAGGGGAGTGATCAGAGAGGCACAAAGGGAGGAAGAGGAAGGTGGAATTGGGCTGGGAGCATTGCCAAAGATCATCCACCAAGGCCCTATCTAGCTTGGACCAGACCTTGTTATTGGACCAAGTGAATTTCAGCCCGGAGGAGGGGAGATCCGAGAGGCCAAGATTTAAGCAGCATTCCCCGAAATCAAAGCATTCCCTAGGATTAGCAGCAACTCCACCTATCTCTCAGAAGGGCTCAAAATGGAGTTAAAATCCCCCATGATGAGCCAAGGATGGTTGTAAACAGCCCTGGCCCGAAAAAGGTTGTTCTAGAGAAGTTTCCTATCCGAGATGGAGTGCAAGCCATAAACTACCGAGATTAGGGAGGTTTGATGGGTGGATTTTCAGGTGGAGTGGAGGTGGATGACTTGCGGGTCCGAGCTAAGGAGATAAAGGAGGAATATTGTCCAACAAAGGAGCAATCAGGATGGGGGAGACCTTTGGATTCTTTGATAGTATCTGAGTCATCATCGGATGATCCAATCTCAACATTAGTCCAAGGGGAGGGAGGGGGGGAATGAGGGACATAACTCTCTTTATAAGGAGCAGGGGCAGGTGGGAGCGGGGGGGCTAGGTTATGTTTGTAGGACTCGGGTTTATGACCTATGGTAGAGCAGGAGGAGCAGAAATCAGGTTCAGTTTCATAATGAACCGCTTGAGAGATGATATTTCCTTTTGGGGTGCTTATTTTGATCTCCCTAATCAACTCTTTCGAAATGTCCACTTCAATTAGAACCCTCGCATAACCAAGCCGGCCTAAGGACTTGGTTAGAAGGTCCGTCATCAAAGGTCTGCCGATTCTTGAAGAGATTTTGCTGAGGGACTTTTCGGACCAGCACTCTAGGGGGAGATTGTGGAAGTTAACCCAAATGGGAATGGTGCTTATTTCATCAATTCCAAAATCAAACCAAGGGGGAAGTTTCTTAATGAGAAGTGGTCTGCCATAGATGGAGTAAGGGCCTCGGCATAGGACATTTTCCCAATCCATGTCCAATTAAAAAATGAAGGAAATCCATCCCTTAGTGTTGGGAATGACTTTGACATTTGATTTCCAACCATCAACAATACATTTAAGTCCTTCTTTACCCGGGTGCCTATTTGGAAAATATCTGACTAGAGTATAGCCTAGGTTGCTTTCTACATCCAAAAGGTCGTCGGCCGAGAGGGGGATGACATCCACCATGTTAGGATCAAAAGATAATTGGTATCCTTGACCTTGATTGCGGCTATTTTTAACCATACCAGCGTAGGAAATGGATGGGTTTCGTGCTGTGGCCTCTCTCTCAGGCATTTTCTCAAACAGGATGTGGGCAGATTTTTTGGTGATGGGAGGAAGAGTTTTTTCGGGGGGGCTGAGAGGAGGTCACCTGCAATTAATCAAGGCCTACTTATCACAGTATTTTCGGCCACAATATTATGCATTTCTGCCGAATTCAGTGAAGAACCAGAGGGAAGAGAGATGACGATACCTGCCTTACCTTCAGCCGGAGAAACAGATGGGCGACGGTTCTTCGGTGCAGGGGAAGTTACAATCGAGGGGGTAGGCAGAAGGCCCTCAACGATAGTAGCACGGGGAGACATTTTGGATTGGAAAGCATTACTGGCAGTGCCAAACAGAGACGCCTTTGATTTCGGTTTTTTTGCCATTAAAATGTCTGAGACGCAGATGGTGGAAGGATTTGTGATCGAAGATGAGGGGGAAAATCAGTAAAAGTTTTAGATATAGAAGCCCAGGGATGAATTCCGACCGTCGTCAATGGCTAACCGGAGTCGAAAACGGCTATATTTCAAACGGCTATATTCTGTCAGAAACGGCTATAATAATCCAGCAATTTTCCGAGACCGAGATACAGAAAATGGGGACGATGTCGGCTAGAAGCAGACGACGACAGACCAGAATCGGACGGAAAATGTGATGAAAAAACAAAATGCGGGGAGTTTCGATTTAGGGCACAGGCGACCGGAATCGAGTTTTAATCAACGAGACCAACTTGCGACAATGACCAGACAGGGAAGAAATGAAACGAAAATAAGTCTGACAACGACTAGGAGCCGTCGCCGGCGAGAGGCGAAGACCACTGTCTGGCCAAGGTGAAATATCGTCTCACAGCAACTGGGAGCCAAAACGGGAGTCAACAAAAATGAAAATAGGTTCAGTGTGAAGAGGAGAGTGGGACGAAACCAGATCTGGTGGAGCAATTCAACAAAAATTGCTGAGAAGAAACAAAAATTGGAGAGAAGACAGCGTCAAGGTGTTGGAACAGAGAAAAAATGGGTGAAAAAACTTCAGCCAAAAATTGCCAAATCTAGGGAGAAAATTCTCTATCCTAACCCCGAAACTAACTGAGAGCTCTTTCTTTGTACCAAAAGGCAAAATCACTCGCCCCTAGTGCCCCCACACCTAGGCCCGACAACATGTGAGGGGATTAATCACGGTGACTCAGTCGGCCCAGAGGTGGGAGGCCCCTTAGACTGACACCACAAGGAACGACCCCAAACCATTGTGAGGATTTAAGCTCCCAAACTGCGGTGGAGCATATTCGAACCTTGGGTCTTTGTACCAAATCTGCAACCCTGAACCAATTGAGCTATGCCCGTGCGGGCAACTGAGAGCTCTTTCTTTTTTTTTTTTTTTGATAAGTAAGTTTGATAGAGAAGGGAGAAGAGAGAAACATGAGGCCCGAGAAAGAGGAGGAAACCACAAGATGGAGACTCATCCAACAAAACTCGGGGAAGAAAAGGGAGAAGAGAGAAACATGAGGCCCTAGAAAAGAGGAGGAAACCACAAGATGGAGACTCATCCAACAAAACTCGGGGCAGCCATACATTACAACCAAGAGAATTGGAGGGAACCGGGAGGAGACCGGGACAACCAAATCAGCAAATGCAGTCAAAGCAACGAAAGCAAGAAGACTACAAAAGACCAAGATAGAGAGAGCGACCTTCCCTAAGACCAGAGCCAAGCAAAGCAGAAAATAGAGTAACAGGAGAAAATCCAGCTATGAAAGAGATGGCAGAAGAAGGCTATCTTAACCGGGAAGCAAATAATAGGGGAAAGAAAGCGGATCCACCAAGTCAGGGGGAGCGCTTTCGACTCTAGAAGAGAGGGCGGGGTAGACATGGAAAAGAATTTTAAAAACCTTTCTCTCGATGCAATCAGCAACATGTTCCGAGTGAGCGTGAGAGGACTCAAAAAATCTGGAGTTTCTTGCTGCCCATAAGTAACAAACCATGGCAGCAAGGAGGCATTTAAGGGTAAAGGCTCGTTTTTTGTTTCCCATCTTACCGTCCTTAATAATCCACTTAAGGGTACACGCAATAGTCGACATTTTCCTTGTGAAGCCAAATTTCAGCTTAACGATATTCCAGACTTCCTGAGAGAAGAAGCAATCAAAGAAGATATGGCTAGATGACTCGGGATGAGAGTTGCAAAAGAGGCAGCCCTCGACGGCATCGAGGAAAGGGAGCCGATCCCTTGTAGCAAGTCGGCTATGGAAGGCAAGCCTAAGGATGAAGCAATGCTTTGGAATATAACATTTACTCCAGATGGCTTTGAAAGTGGGTTTAGTGATCCCCACCGGCCTGAAAAAGTTATACACGTTCGAGGGACCCTTGGACTGAGCAGATAAACTCCAAGCAACAAGGAGGGAATCACCATTATGCTGAGAACCCGAAGTACTAAGAATTAAATTTCTGATCTTGAGCAGCTTTTTGATCAAAGAAGAAGCTCTATAACCTGGAGACCAATCCCAGAAATTACCCGGCTTAATGTAATAATGTTGCAGCCAACGGACCCAAAGAGAATCCTTTTTCTAATGAACATTCCAAAGCGTTTTTGCGAGGAGTACGGAGTTCCAAACTTCAAGATTTTTAAAGCCCAAGCCCCCCTCCTCTTTCGGCATACAACATAAGTCCCAGGAAATGTTAAAATATCTTCTACCCCAAAGGAAGGTTCTGCATAACTGTATAAGTCTCATCCGAACAGCAGCCGGGAGGTCAAAAACCGACATCCAAAAACATTCCACACCTTGAATAACACTTCTAATAAGCTCCGCCCGACCAGCATAAGAAAGAGATTTTGCGCTCCAAATATCATGTATATCCTGATTTTGTTGAAGAGATCCTCATAATTATTTTGATTTAACTTATGTGGGGAGAGAGGGATACCTAAATACCGAAAAGGCAGCGACCCTTCCTCGAGGCCATAAAGGCCTTTGATTTCAAGCCGGAGATCATTAGTAGAACCAGCCAAGTAGAAGCTCGATTTGAGGATATTTAGGGAGAGGCCCGAGGCATCACTGAATTCATATAAACATGATAGGATACTCGTAACAGAGGTGATATCCCCTCTGGATAGGAGAATTAGGTCATCAGCAAAGGCAAGGTGGGTAATTCCCAAGGGCTCACAAGACGGATGATAATTATAACCGGTGGAAGGGAGCTTTGATTTAATAATTCTGGAAAGGTATTCCAGGCAGATAACAAACAAATACGGGGAAAGGGGATCACCTTGCCTAAGACCACGGCAGCCCTTGAAGAAACCATGCATTTTCCCATTAAGAGAGATGGAGAATGAGGTTGAGGAAATGCATTCCATAATCAAATTTACGAATTTAGGAGGGTAGCCCAGCTTTAACAGAATGGAGTTCAGAAAGGGCCACGAAATGGTGTCAAAAGCCTTCCACAGGTCGATTTTCAGTAAGCATCTTGGGGAAGCTTTCTTTGAATTGTACTTTCGGATAAGCTCTTGCATGAGGTGGATGTTCTCGGTCATAGATCGTCCCTTAACAAAAGCTGATTGAGCTTGGTCAGTGATCGGGCAGAGGGAATCCGAGAGACGATTAGCCAAGATTTTTGATAGAACTTTATAAATGACATTACAGCAGGTAATCGGCCTGAAATCCTTAGGCATTTGGGCATTGCTGGACTTGGGGATAAGGGCAATAATGCCGTGGTTGAATTGCTTTAGTAAGCGGCCAGATCTAAAAAAGTCAGCAACAACATGAGAAAAGTCATCCCCAATAATATCCCATGCATGAATAAAGAATTTTGATGAATAACCATCCGGGCCAGGAGCCTTGTCAAAGCCAATACTACGCAGGGCATCAAAAATTTCTGTTGAAGAGATATCTTTAACTAGGGTAGAGCAGCTTTCAGTAGAAATTTGGGCTCCGAGCTTAAATAGCAGTCCTTAATCGGAGCGACCGGGTGAGAGGTGCCAAGCAAATTATTGAAATAGTTGATGAACTCAGTTGGTATTTGGCCCAGAGAAGTAGTCACAGAACCATCATCTTTAGTAAGGGAAGCAATGAAATTATTCTTTGCATTTCTACGGGCCAATGCATGAAAGAATTTAGTAGGCTTGTCAGTTTGGAGGAGGAGTTTACTTTTGGCTTTTTGCTGGTAAAAGGTTTTCTCTGCATTTCCAAGGAAGGAGAGGTTGCGCTGCAGGATAGATATATTGACCGAGGGGGGGTTGGAGGCCGCAGCGAGGAAGGCAGATTGAGCATTCTCAAGAAGAACTTTAGCGTTAGAAACCCTGCTGGAAATGTGCAGAAAGTGCTTCTTGTTTAGGTCTGAGAGCTTGGGTTTAAGGAGCTTTAGCTTGGAGGCAAGGATAAATTGCTTCGAGCCATTAATTTCAGAATTCCAGAGGGAGGATGTAATCGGCTTAAAATCCGGATGCGAGGCCCACATATTAAAGAATTTCCAGGGGAGATTTCCTGGAGGAGGGGAGGAATGAAGGGAGACCACGCATGGGGAGTGATCAGAGAGCCCATGGGGGAGGAAGGTGGCTGAGGTGGGGGGGCAGTGGTGAATCCAATGGCTGTTGACTAGGGCTCTGTCAACTTTGGAAGAAATGGAGCCATTCGACCAGGTGAAGAAGCAACCCGCTGAATTTAGCTCTTGAAGGCCGAGAGAAAAGCAGCAGTCTCTAAGCCCTTTGATTTCCCTGGAGGAAACCCGGGTATTGCTCCTTCTTTCATCAAGAGACATAATAGCGTTAAAGTCCCCCATGAGAATCCACGGAGTGGAGATATCCTCGTTAAGAGAGGAAAGATTAGCCAAAGAGCATTCCTATCAGCAATAGAATGGAGACCATAAATAAAGGAAGAATGAAGATTGATCAGTTGGAGGATCTTTTGGCAAAGGGGAAGTGTCTGGGATGGGAGGGATGAGCGGGGAGGGGATGGAAGGGTTTTGTCTTTCTGGAATGAGGGGGGGAGCTCGGGAGAGGGAGGAGGAGGGACAGGATGAAGTTTTCGGGACCGGGCGGGGATTAGGACAGGGGGTGGGGTTGCAGGTTTCAGTTTTGTGGCCAATCATCGAGCATTTTGAGCAGAAAAATGGTTCGGAGTCATATGTAACTTTCTGGGTAAATATTTGACCATTGGGTTTCATGATTTTCACCTCCTTAACCAGATCCTTGGATAGGTCAACTTCAATCGGGATTCGGGCAAAATCCGATTTACCGAGAGTTTTTGTAAAATAGTCATACATTAAGGGCCTCCCAATATTGGCTGAAATTTTTTCCAAAGCAGCTTTGCTCCAGCATTCCAGCGGCAACTCTTCAAGGGTGACCCAAACCGGGATAATTTTGAAGCTTTCTTCGCCGAAAACAAACCAGTCTGGTCGCTCTTTTAATAATAGGGGTTTTCCAAAAATAGAATAGGGGCCAGCATGGAGGACTTTGCTGCAACTCTCAGCGGATTGGAAAATAAAAGTAATCCAGCCTTTTGAACTGGATATGGTTTTAACAGGGACTTTCCAACTATTGATGATCTTATGAAGCCCCACTTTACCCGGGTGTCTATTCGGGAAGAAACCGACAAGAACGTGACCAAGGTCTTCTTTTATATTTAGGGTTTCGGCTTCTGTAAGGTGAATAATTTCTTCATTACTTCTGGCAGAGGAGAAGATATGACCCTGGCCAAGATTTCTTCCATTTTTAACCATGTCAACAAATGAAGTAGACAGAGGGGGAAGGGGGGGAGGAGACAGATGAGAGTTTGAGGTAGGCCGGGCAGGAGGATGATTCTGATCATGAAATCCCGGGAGGAAGGGTGAGGGGAGA
>QAOC01030227.1:40853-62238 GCA_003255005.1 Begonia fuchsioides | reverse complement strand
GGGGGGCGTAGGAGAGGCTACGGCTTTTTCTTTTAGAGGAGTGTCCTCCGAGAGGAAAAGCTGGGGCAGGGGGGGATCAGGGATGGAAAGACCAGCTGGAGAGTCCATGGAGGGTGGGGGGGAGGGGTCGGGATCAAGTCAGGGGACAGTCACAGACGCCTTCTTTTTGTCCTTTTTTGAATCTTTAGTGCGTTTCCCAGATTTTGGGGGTTTTGGGACACACGGCTCATCTATATCAGCCATGAATTCACTGAATATAATTTTCTTCGGCATGATGAAAATGGCGGGGAGGTTTGCTGGGGGAAAAGAAGAGGGGACGATTTGCAGAGAGGGAGGACTGGGGGAGATAGAAGCAGATGACGTGGCTTTTTGCTTCCGAGTACCCAGGAAGCAAAAAGCCGAGATTGCCAAATAGAGGATATTCAGGAGAACTGGAAAAGGTTTTGGGGACGTGGATGAAAGCTACAGAGAATAATTCTCATGCATTCGGGAAGGGGAGGGGGAGGAGGCCATGCAGGAGATATGTGGGCGGACGTAGAAGACAGTGACACTTGGCAGGAAGGCTTAACTTGATCAGGGTAATACCACGGGATTAGGGAATGGAAATTAAGATGGAATCGGAAAACAAGAATGAGGAATAATCCAGCAGGCGTTACGAGTGAACAATCTTCAACGACCAACCAACGTCAGGAATGATCAAAATATCGAATGCTCTCCTGGGGAATGATATCCCTACAGAGAGATAGAGGGAGAAGGCGGCTGAGGAGTAATGAGAGGATGATGGGTTCCAGGATGATGAGACACGTGGCGAAAGACGTCGGGAGGCTGTAGGTCAGGGAGCAACTCCGGCCCGATTATCCGGCGAGGAAACCAGAGAAGGAGACAAGTAACTTTGCCCAAAAAACCCAGGAAATATAGGCCAAGAATCTCGGACGGAGGAGGAATCTGAAAAACGACGAACTCACCAAATACGGGAGTCACAGCCAGAGAGTGCACAAAAGACCTGGAACTCCGCAAGCAGAAAAAGTTTCCAATGGATGGATTAACCCAGAAAACCGATCACTTGCAGGAGGGAAGAACCCTCAAAAGAAGCTTGCTGGAACCACAATAATGAGACGAAATTGAAGCTCAAAATAACAATAAGCATAAGCCAGGAAAACAGCCGGAGAAACACCAGAAAACCGGAAATCAGCCGGAGAAAATTCTAAAACCCGAGGATTATAGAACTCTCCAAACCCGAGAGATCACCCGGAGGGAAAGACCAGAAAACTGCTCTTGAAGCTCAAAATAATAATAAGGAGAAACCAGCAAATTCAACCAGAGGAATACCAGAAAACCATAAATCAGCCGAAGAAAATTCTAAAACCCGACGATTATAGAACTCTCCAAACCCGAGAAATCACCCGTAGGGAAAGTAAAGATAATCCAGAGGAGAAATCCACAAAACAATGGAATCGGAATACCTGGAACTAACCTGGAACAAACCCGCAAGCAGAAAAATTCAAATACATAAAATAGTTCTCAGCCCAGTTTTCCAACCTCTTTCGGGAGGAAAGAAAACAGTGAGGGGGAGAGAAATGCCACACTAAAACACGTGAAGAAGAGAACTGCAGCAATGACTCCAAGAGAAGAACAAGAAATCTCGGAAAGGAAGGCACCAACAGCAAAGAAATGGAGAGACCCGAGAGGAATCGGCAAATCGCCTTGGGGAGAGAAATCTCCTAACCAACCATTTCTGAGGCAATAACAGATCTGTGATGCCCTTAGATGTTCTGGGCTACAAGCGCGCTACACTGATGTATTCAACGAGTATATAGCCTTAGCCGACAGGCCTGGGTAATCTTTGAAATTTCATCGTGATGGGGATAGATCATTGCAATTATTGGTCTTAAATGAGGAATTCATAGTAAGCTCGAGTCATCAGCTTGCGTTGACTACGTCCCTGCCCTCTGTACACACCGCTCGTCGCTCCTACATATTGAATGGTCCGGTGAAGTGTTCGGATCGCGGCGAAGTGGGCAGGTTCCCTGCCTGCAACATCGCAAGAAGTCCACTGAACCTTATCATTTAGAGGAAGGAGAAGTTGTAACAAGGTTTCCATAGGTGAACCTGTGGAAGGATCATTGTCGATTCCTGCAAAATGCAGAGCAACCAGTGAACTAGTTTGTCGAATTCCTGCACTACGTGTGACGGTGCAGGGCGTGTTAGGGGTGGTGGCCACTTTTGTGTGGCCCTGCCTCGCACGCCTCTCACCCCCTTACAAACCCCGGCGCGAGTTGCGTCAAGGAATGTGTAACATAGAACGCTTACCCTTGTTCCGATGTTGGGATGCAGGGGTACTTCCGAACTTGATAAAAATATCGAACGACTCTCGACAACGGATATCTCGGCTCTCGCATCGATGAAGAATGTAGTGAAATGCGATACTTTGTGTGAATTGCATAATCTCGTGAACCATCAAGTTTTTGAACGCAAGTTGTGCCCGAAGCCTGCTGGCCAAGGGCACGCCTTCCTGGGCATCACACATCGTAGCCCCCGCACCAAAAGAAAAAGCACGTCAATTGCGTGCATCGAAGTAGACTTGTGCTGCTGCTTTGCTTGAGCAGGTTGGGAGAGGTGGTCGGGGTGCAGACATTGGCCTCCCGTGCGAAATCATCGCGGTTGGTCTAAAACGGAGTCCTAGGTGTCTCTCGGTGGGATCGACGGTGGTTGACATGCCCTCGACAAATACGTTGCACTCGCAAGGTGTGGTTTGGAGAACGCTTGACGACCCTAGTGCGTCTGCGAGTCTGACACGAACGACGAGCAGACGTTATTGAAGCAACCTCAGGTCAGGCGGGATTACCCGCTGAGTTTAAGCATATCAATAAGTGGAGGAAAAGAAACTTACAAGGATTCCCTTAGTAACGGTGAGCGAATCGGGAAATGCCCAACTTGAGAATCGGGAGCCTACGATGTCCGAATTTTAGTCTGGAGAAGCATCCTCAGCGGCGGTGTATTGTGCGTTACACCCCAACCAGTTTATCATCAATCAAAAGTCATAAAAATACATAACCTTTACAATGTAGAACTTTAATAGGCCAAACACATATAACACATACTTACTTTGATTTATGATGTCTTTTGTTTCAACTTGGCAATGTACACTAGAAGCTTGAGAACCTATATTGCCAAACCATTCAAATAACTTTTTATACTATAAGTAACTATTTTCACCATAACTTCCAAAATTCATAACTCAGGTTATACAACTTCTTTTTCCTTTATTTATCATGCCCAACTTTCACTTATAGTGTTTATTTCATTCGGTTAGAAAAACACTTATCCATTTGAAAATTTTTAAAACATGTTAAAAGCCTAATACTCGAAACTGTCCAAAACTCCGAATTTCAAATTCACTGTTTTTCAATCATTTTATAAAAATCGTAACTTGGTATATACAACTCCAAATCCCTTAATTCTAAATCCATAATTTCGAGTATAAAGTCTGCTACAACTCGATAAAATAACTTTCTATCAAATAAACACATCTAGGGCACGGAATAAATAGAAAACAGAAACTACCTGAATTTCATATTAGAAACTCTTTTCTGTTCCAGCAGTAAACGAAAAAAATCATAACTTAATCTCCACAACTCCAAATTTGTTTATTTAAAAGATATAGCTTTAATTACATGTCTACTAAAAATTCTTAAACAAAAGTTAATCCATTTGAGCAATTTAACATTTTTGAAAACAATAAACCCTAACAAGGCACAATTTAATCCGAATTTGACTTTCATAACATCTAATTCAAAAATCCTAACCAATAATCAAATATTCAGCCAATAAAACTCTAAAAACCTCCATTTCTAGGGTCAGGACATACCTTGAGTGTAGAAAATCATTGCGGTACTCTTTTTCTTTGCTGTTTTCTTCTTTTTTCTTCTTGATTCACTCTTAACTCACCAAATTCTATGTTTTCATCAATTTTTTTCTCATCAATCTCTCAAAAATCCAAATCCCCCATTTTCTCCTCTCTCTTTTCGTGCAACCAGACCTTTTCTTCTAACTCTTTGTCTTCTTATGTTATTATTTTATTATTTTAACTTAAAAATATCTAAAACTCATCCAACTGTTCATTTAAAGTGGCTAAATCTCAACCATTGATTATAATATTCTAAAGTAATACATATGAAATCTCCATTTTACCCTTACTAGTGGCTAACATTGATCTTCAATCCATTTTATCGGTCGAAAGTTCCAAAAAGAAGAGGTAGACCGTTTCATATTATTTCGGTCGACTGATACACAAAAGGGTCGTCTGATTCTTCATAAAATTCTAACTAATATGCAATCTATAATGATTTAATATCCAAGAAATTCTACCAAATTAAACTTAAAAAATGTAATAATACCTAATTTACAAAAATAAAAAATAGTCGGGTACTACACCACTCGAGCAAACACCTCGAGAAAGAACGTGGACCAACAGTTCATTGCACAAAGCAATGATCCTAGTAAGCTTCACGCCCAAAATACCACTCACGCACTTTTTGCTCCAACAAAGCCAAGACAGGGTCAAGCTACAACCGCGCGCCTGCCGGACATCCAGCAACCAACACAACATATCTCTACCATTTAGCCAAGCGAGCTCAGTGCGACTGTCAAAAGCAAAGGCAACAATGGTCGATCTGGTCGCTTGTCAGAAGACCAGCTTCTCTGAACGTCGACAGCCTGCAACCGCAGTAAACAACGAGAGATCAAGTGTGTCGCAAGCAACATAGCCGCCATGACTGCAGCCACGCCCACCTTTGGCCACATGAGAAAACCAATTGCTCCTTTGATCGCACATGACCAACGAGCACGAAGACCGAATATCGAACACGCAACAAATCTTTGGCTACAGCTGAATAAACAAGGGACACGACTACGAGATCGGTGCCAAGGACGCCGCATTGCACGGATTGCTACTCGAGTTTTGCAGAGTCACCACCGGCGTGCTCGCTCGAGGCCACCGACGGGAAACGATCGCCGAGTCATTTTTTCCAAGCTTACAGTTACATTTCAGACAATCGAGGGTCGATCGAGTTGCTTGTAAAGAAACAAGCTTATGATCGTCGACCAGTGCAACAGCAGTGAGCAACGAGAAACCGAGCTCACCACAAGCAAAAACAGCCGCCATGACAGCAGCCAGGACCACCTTCGGTAGAACGAGATAACCAATTACTACTTTCATAGCACACGGCCACCGAGCACGAGAACAGGTCATCGGACAAGCGACAAATCTTTGGCTACAACTTAATATCTGAGGGCACCAATCTCAATCGGTGCCAGGGACAAAGCATTGCATGGATTGCTGCCCGAGTTTTGCGGAGTCACCCCCGGCGTGATCGCACGAGGCCGCCCGAGGCAACTGTTTACAAGCTTAAACTTCTCCAATGGACGGCACCACTTTCAAACGATGACATCTTGCTACAATCGAGGGACGATAACATTACTGGACAATCGAGTACAGCAAATTCGAAGGATGATCAAGGGTGATTGGTGCCATGGGTGCTGAATTGAACATTTGCCCATTTTTCCCAAGGGCCGCCGGCAAGGTCGCTGGAGACTGGCCATGGCCGCCGAACACAGGGGGTGTCCTCCATCACCCTTCGTTAGTTAGGTGAATGCCTCGCCCATCGATGCACATGGGTGCCCTTACCCGCCCATACCTCAGTATACCTCCTCCCCTAAAGAGCAATTTGGGCCACTTTGGCCCTGGCAGCAGTGCACATCGTATGTAGCCGAAACGTTGATTTTGAGCTTTCTTTCCCAAACCAATTTTGAAACTTTAAAGGAGCACCAAAGAGGGGTCTATCATCAATTTTTGAGAAATGTTGGATGATGTACCAATTGTTAGTGAATTATTTAGTTTCCTTCATTCAAAAAATTACGATAAATCATAGAAATTACTAAACCTCACAAAACGCTGAGGAACATCCTCATTTATTGTTGGGAACATGTAAACAAACTTTCAGCTCATTCCAATATCGTTTGCACATGAAGGGCTCGGTGACATTGCATGGTAGTGCATTTGGAAGCCTCGAATCGCGCCACGCGGGCCGCGCCATGGCCGCACCCTCCTGCACGCGCGCACTGCCATGGCCGCACCCTTCAGCGCACGTGTTGTGCCATGGCTTGATGTGCTGTCTGGGGTGGTCGGCGCACCGTGGGTCGGACTAGTACGTGCACACGGGGCTCGGGTGAGGGTAGAGTGCGGTGCACGGGAAAATGGCTCGGAAGAAATGGAATTTTGAGACGTGGGAGTTAATGGAATGGAAATGTGGGTGATCGGAGGGGAAATTAGGAAATTGGCTTGATGGGATGTAGGGAATAGTTCGGGTGGCCGAATGGAAGATAAATCGGGGAAATGAGGGGAGTGATAGCTCGGGAGATTGAATGGGCTCGTGAGGATTTAGGAGGAAGGTGGATGGGCAAATCGGACACTTGAGCAATCAAAGTGTCCGGTTGGTAGACCTTACCTACACTCGGATGTGACTCACCGATCGGATGTGCAAGGGGTGACGCTCTTGGCCGGATATTACTCACCGGAAAAGGGTACATCGGAAAGAGCTTCAACGGTTAGGAAGAAGGTGCTAAGCACAATTTTTATTCAAAATCTCTCTGCCCTTCCAATGAAGGCCGATACACTTAAATAAACTTAAAAATAAAAATAAAAATAAAACGAGAAAGAATAAAAGTAGCCCTTGGATATGACGGACGTCTAGGATTAATCGGGAGGAAGTCTTCTTTGTCCAAAATCAGACAAATATGCTTCCCTTTAGCTGATGGTTCGAACCGATAAAGATATGCTCGACTGAATTTGAAAAGTGACCGTTGTTGACCGAGGTTTGACTAGGCTTCGGGCATCAATGCATTTGATGCGTGCCAATTTAAAATGGAGGGTCCTGATGCTCTTCTCTTCAGCTGGAAATTTGAACCAATATGGATATGCTCGGCCAAATTTGAATAGAGATTGTGGTTCACCGGGGAAGACCTTCGGTAGACCGATTGGTGCACGCGCGGCTGACCGAGCTCCGGGCATCACGGGATTTGATGCGTGCCTTTTTGAAATGTAGGGTCCAGATGCTCTTCTCTTCAGCTGGAAATCTGAAACAAAATGATATGTGCGGCTGAATTTGAACGAAGACCAAGGTGGACCGTGGAAGACTTTCAGCTGACCAAGGAGGTGCGCGCGCAGCTGACTGGGGTTGACCTTATGTCGGACATCACGGGATCCGTGCTGGCCATTTTGAATTTAGGCTCTCGGACGAACCTAGCCTCAATGAGTGAGGAGATTATGGCTGAACCTGGATGCGGATCTTTCTGTTTCCTGCCGATGGCTCGGAGGTGTGCGCGGATGATTCAAAAATGGCAACACGGCGTTGACCTTATCTCAGACATCGAGGGATCCGGGTGGGCCATTTGGAAAAGTGGTTGTCAGACGCTCCTCCCTTGATCTGGGCAGCTTGAACTTGGTCTCTTTTTGAATGAGAATCCCCGGTGATCCGTCGGTGGCTCCAGGAGTGGTTAATGTGCGCGCGGGTGTTTTCAAAATATGGCCGGCTGATTCTCTCTCCAGACATCACAGGATATGTTCATGCCATTTTGAATTTGTGACTTCGGACACTCCTAGGCTGTCCAAAAATAAATAAAGGCACGGGCAATCTTGATGTAAGGCCTCGTTGGTCCATTGATGTCTCGAAGTGCGCATCACAGGTGTCTATGTCTCAGACACCGATAAATCCTCTCGTGTCAATCTCGAACCTTGTCCTTTCCTTGACCAAATAATTGGATTACTTAAAGATTTAAGTAAAAAGTCCGATGAGATTTGGTCAAGGTCTCCTAGTTGATCGAAGGGAGACCATGGCTTGACTGTGGCTTGACCGTGGGTTGACCATGGTTCGGCTGCGGCATTCCTTTGCGGGCCTTCGTGCGTCCTCTTCTTTGGGTTTGTTTTCCTTTCTTCTAAAAGGTTTATTTGCTGGCAAAATAATTAAAACAAAATGTGACCAAAAGTTGGCCCATGGTTGAACACTCGATCCGTGGTAAATGGATCGGGCATTCTTCCATGTTGGTCACTTATTTACTTGGGCCGAAATCCTAGAGGATTTTGGCAAGGCTTGATGTACAATGGGACTCCACTCCATTGGGCCGAGAGTTTTATGCTAACTTAGTTGTTCGTTTTGTAGGAAACATAACCTCGGAGTCACCCACGGAGAACGACCAAGAAAAGCCCAAGACGTCCATCACATGGCTGGACTCAACCTTGACCGCACACGCCGCGACCTTGACCGCACACACTGGGCCGGACATGGCGGCCCATGCCGCGGGACACACGAGCTTGACCGCACACACCGGGCCGACGATCACAGCGTTCACCTGGAACGCACATGCCGAGCCAGACGAGGCGGCCCATGACATCGGACACAAGACCACGGCGCGCACCATCATCGGATCTACCGGGCCACGTGACGCGGCCCATGCTGAGACCCATTAGGGTCTCGGCCATCTTCAATAAGTGGTCGAGTGCCACATTTCCCTTCAGCACTTAGAGACTTAGAGAATGAAGAGGATCAAGCCTAGACATCAAGTGGACGGATTTACAGCCCAAGATCCAGCCGAGGCCGAGGCCCATGCAACACTCAAGGAAGCCCAATGCATCCTTCAACTTTGCTCGTGTCAAATCTTCATGGACAAGATGCCTTAGCTGGAAAATAACAACCAAGAGGATTTGGGGGGATTCGCACGCACAAAATCCCATGATTCTCGGCGATACGTATCACTGCCGAGCGCACCCGCCAGCGCGCCCAGCAGCGCACCGCACCCGCCAGCGCCCCCGACAGCGCACCCACGACGCAACGCACCCGAACCACGACACTCCTCCGGGATCCACGTGCCAAATCATCCTAGACGTCCAATTCATCCGATGGCTTGAGATTACTAGTTCTCTAGATTTTCGTTTTTGTTTTTTTTCTATTTAAAGAACATTAGACCTACTTGTTACTTAGCGAATTTTTATCAATACACGTGCTTTGAGTCTTTTTGATAATTCTCTCAAACGACGTTACTTCTCCGGTGAGTCATATCCGGCCAAGCTTCCGTCAACCCTTGTCAAAGCCTCGGTGCGTCATATCCGAGTCTTCTCCAAGGTATACCGATTTGGATCCTTTGATTGCTCAAGCGTCCAAATCGTCCAACTTCATCTTCATCATCCGATTCCTCCATAACCTGCACCATTCCCAAGCCATCATCAACCTGCCCGATCTTCCGATCATATTCACCGTGCCATCTCACAATTTCCATCGTCAAGCTTCCGTAAAACCCCACATTATCGACCATCCCAATCACCTTTCATCAAACGCCCGAGCCAATCTCTCTCGCGCGCACACCCACCGATCACGACGTGCAAACCACCCCGGCGTTGCACATCAAGGCCGATGATCAATCCTTGGTGGGTCGTCGGGTCATGGTCGGGGGGGTGAGCACCGGGCGTGTCGTGGTCGGGAGGCCCGAGTGTGTCTTGGCCGGGCGCGTCGGGCCTGTCGTGGTCGGGGGTGCTCAAACACCAATTGGGTTGCCTCTTGGTTGCTCCCAATTAGCCTCGGAAGGTGTTCTTCCTGCAAAATTAGCAACCAAATTAGTAAACCCATGTCCGGTCATGGGGACTTGTCCGGCGATGTACTTCGATTGTACATCATGGCTGCACCTCGAGCGCGCACGCCGCGCCATGGCCGTACCCCCCAACACGCTCTCCAGTCCATGGCCCCACCCTTCAGCATGCGCGCAGTGCCATGGCCGCACCCTTCAGCGAGCGCACCGTGCCATGGTCTGATGTACAACCAGAGTACATCACCGGATTAGCCCCAATGAGCACGCCCATTTTCACTAACTTATGTGCTCATTTTACAGGAAACTTAGCCTCGAAGATAATTTTCGAGACAGGTCAGGAACGGCCAGGAGTTGTGATCAATTGCCGTCCGAGCATCTCCGACAACGACACGCCCGGCGCACCAGACTATGACACGTCCGGGACTCTCGGCCACGACACACCCAGAACCCACCCCCATAACTATGACCCGACGACCAGCAAAGAATCGGCTGTAGAGGATCTCGGCCCAAAAGAATAAAAGGATCTCGGCCCAAAGGAATAAGTGACTGTAATGGGAGAACGCTCGATCCAATTCTCACGGATCTAGTGCTCACACATGGGCCAATTTTTGGTCATATTTATGTTTATTTATTTTATCATCAAATAATTGTTCAGAGAAGGATAAGAGACGAGCCCAAAGAGGAAGGATAGGAAAAATACGACTAAGTGTTGGAGCGCATTATTGGAGACCTCGGTCAACCAAGAGAAGGCTTCGGTCAACTTATGGTATTAGGCCGAATTTTATCGACCCCTTGACTTGATTATCTAATTAATTAGATTATTTGGTCAAGGGAAGGTCAAGGTTCAAATTGGCCCGAGCCAATTCCCTGATGTCAAGGAGGATCTTTCCTCGGTTGATCCAAGGCATCCACCGAATCGTAAGGCTTAGATTTTTTCTTTCTCAATTTTATTTTAAGTGTTATTTAAGTGTATCGGCCTTCCACTTAGAAGCCAGAGAGAATTTGAATAAAAATTGTGCTACACACCTTCTTCCTAACAAGTTGAAGCTCTTTCTGACGTACCCTTCTCCGGTGAGTAATATCCAACCAAGAGCGTCACCCCTTGCACGTCCGATCGGTGCGTCAAATCCGAGTGCGGGCAAGGCCTACCAACCAATCACTTTGTTTGCTCAAGTGATCGAATTGTCCAGCCATCTTAAACCCAAAACTCTTCAGAGTCCACCTCCTCCACGAGCTTTCACTTCCTTCCCCTTTGACCGACTACGCCCTTCATTCGGCCAATCCATTATTCCCTTGAGCCATTTCTTTCATTCACAAGCCATTTCCCTACATTTTCATTCCATTTCAATCGCCGGTCACAAATATACCATTCGCCGGAATCATTTTTCCCGTGCGCCAACCCCCAATCCAAGCCCCGTGTGTGCGCACCTGTCTGATCCACGACGTGCCAACCCTACTCGGTGGCACATCATGGCCGCACCTCGAGAACACGCGCCGCGCCGCGCCATGGCACCCTTCTGCGTGTGCTCAGTGTCATGGCCACACCTCGAGCATGGGCGCATTGCCATGTCCGCATCTCGACACCCGCACACCATGCCATGAAGGCCCCCTAGACCTTCCCCGCCTGCCCTTTCATGGCCGCCCCTCGGCGCGCGTGTGCTGTGCCATGGCAGTACCCTCGCGCCCGCGACGTGCCATGGCCACACCACACTGCCCGCGTGCACCTTGCCATCGCTTCCCTATTTGTCTTTTTGCTTCAAACGTTGTCCGATTGGGCTGAAATTTTAACCACGAGTCCCACGCATTGCGATGAGCTGTTATTTAAGGTTTGGTGTGTTTTGGATTTTTCTTTTCAATTTTTCATAATTGTTGAACGTCGGCCTTGCCTTTGCACCAATTCTTTTTGGTCATGTTGTCTTTCACGGTGGGAAGCCATGTCGACGCACTTGGGCTTTAGATCAAATATGTTGGCAAGCATTCAATGACACTGCCACTTGAACACAATAGTGCAAATGCAATCCCAATGCACTTGTGCTTGCCCCCGATAGCGTCAAGCATTGAGGGATACCTCTTGGATCGTGAACAACGTTTGAACCTTTTGTAAAGTTCCACGATACCATTCCTTGCTTTTTGTAAGTCTATGTTTACATAACTTTTAACCTTTTGGAAAGTTCCTCGATACCGTTCCTTTCCCTTTGGTATGTGTCTATGCTTACTGACTTTTCAACATTTTGGCAAGTTCCTCGATACCTTCTTGCCTTACCTTTTTGTAATTATATGTTTACTTGACTTTTCAAAGTTTTGCCAAGTTCCTCAATACCTTGCCTTACTTTTTTGTAAGTAAATGTTTACTCGACTTTTCAAAGTTTTGGCAAGTTTCTCAATACCTTGCCTTACCTTTTGTTAGTCAATTTGACAAACTCTTGAACCAAAGGCATGCCTCGCACCTTGCACTTGGCTGGCCCTTGATCGTGCCTTTGCTAGGCACTATGTATGATACTTGGCCTTGGGCGCGGCTTGATTGGGACTTTTTTGTTTTCCGGAAAGAATGGAAGAAGCCTGGTGGAGGAACTTGGACATGCACTTCCACCTGCGTGTGCCTTGGCCTAGGGCACGCCTTGATCATGCCTACGCTCGGCACAATGACCCTTGGCCATACCTTCCAAAAGATTACTCGTTCGAGACTTGGTCATTTTTCGAAAAAAATAGAATGAGCCTCGTGGAGGTACTTGGGAGGGAAGGGACGAATCGATACGACGTGAGACTTAATCTCAGTGGATCGTGGCAGCAAGGCCACTCTGCCACTTACAATACCTCGACGTGATGATCAATTGTGCGAATCAACAGTTCCTCTCGTACTAGGTTGAATTACTATTGCGACGCAGTCATCAGTAGGGTAAAACTAACTTGTCTCACGACATTCTAAACCCAGCACACGTTCCCTATTGGTGGGTGAAAAATCCAACACTTGGTAAATTCTACTTCACAATGATAGGAAGAGCCGACATCGAAGGATCAAAAAGAAACGTCGCTATGAACGCTTGGCTGCCACAAGCAAGTTATCCCTGTGGTAACTTTTTCTGACACCTCTAGCTTCAAATTCTGAAGGTCTAAAGGATCAATAGGCCACGCTTTCACAGTTTGTATTCGTACTGGAAATTAGAATCCAACGAGCTTTTACCCTTTTGTTCCACACAAGATTTATGTTCTCGTTGAGCTCATCTTAGGACACCTGCGTTATCTTTTAATAGATGTGCCGCCGCAGCCAAACTCCCCACCTGACAATGTCTTCTGCCCAGATCGACCCGCCGAGTCGGGCCTTGGGTCCAAAAAGAGGGGCGTTGCCCCACTTCCATTTCACGGAATAAGTAAAACAAACGTTAAAAGTAGTTGTATTTCACTTTCGCCGTTTCTGGCTCCCACTTATCCTACACCTCTCAAGTCATTTCACAGAGTCGGACTAGAGTCAAGCTCAACAGGGTCTTCTTTCCCCGCTGATTCTGCCAAGCCCGTTCCCTTGGTTGTGGTTTTGCTGGATAGTAGACAGGGACAATAGAAATCTCGTTAATCTATTCATGCGCGTCACTAATTAGATGACGAGACATTTGGCTACCTTAAGAGAGTCATAGTTACTTTCGCCGTTTACCCGCGCTTGGTTGACTTTCTTCACTTTGACATTCAGAGCACTGGGCAGAAATCACATTGCGTGAGCATCCTCAAGGACCATCGCAATGCTTTGTTTTAATTAAGCAGTCGGATTCCTTTTGTCAGTACAAATTCTGAGTCGACTATTTAATGCCCGGAGAAGGAGACGTTCCCAGTCCGTTCCCCGGCCGGCAAGCGACGACCCGCTCTCGCCGCGAGAGCAGCTCGAGCAGTCCATCGAAAGCCGACGGACTTGGGACTGGGACCCCCGTGCCCAGCCCTCAGAGCCAATCCTTTTCCCGAGGTTACAGATCCATTTTGCCAACTTCCCTTGCCTACATTGTTCCATTGACCAGAGGCTGTTCACCTTGGGGACCTGATGCGATTATGAGTACGACCGGGCATGGGAGGCACTCGGTCCTCTGAATTTTTAAGGGCCGTCGAGGACGTACTGGACACCACGCGACGTTCGGTTCTTTTCTAGCCGCTGGACCCTACCTCCAGCTGAGCCGTTTCAAGGGTGGGGACGCTGTTAAACAGAAAAGACAACTCTTCCCGAGGTCCACGATGACGTCTCCAGACTCCCTAACATTGCCGTCAGCCGCCATGTCCCGGTTCAGGAATTTTAACCCGATTCCCTTTCCATGTCTCTTAGGATTGACTAATCCATATGCAAGTGCTATTTACATGGAACCTTTCTCCTCTTTGGCCTTCAAAGTTCTCATTTGAATATTTGCTACTACCACCAACATCTACACCGACGGCCGCTCCGTCCGGGCTTCCGCCCCATCTTTTTCAGCAACCATTGTGCCCTCTTACTCATCAAGGCCTCGTATAGGTCACGCGCTTCAGTGCCATCCATTTTTGGGGCTAGTTTATTTGGCTGGTGAGTTGTTACACACTCCTTAGCGGATTTTGACTTCATGACACCCGTCCTGCTGTCTTAATCTACCAACACCCTTTGTGGGTTCTAGGTTAGCGCGCAGTTGGGCACCGTAAACCGGCTCTCAGTTCATCCCGCATTGCCAGTTCTGCTTACCAAAAATGGCCCACTTGGAGCTCTCGATTCCGTGGCATGGCTCAACAAAGCAGACGCGCCGTCCTACCTATTTAAAGTTCGGGAATAGGTCAAGGGCGTTGCAATGCCTCTAATCATTGGCTTTACCCGATAGAACTCACCCATGGGCTCAAGCTATCCTGAGGGAAACTTTGGAGGGAACCAGCTACTAGATGGTTCGATTAGTCTTTCACCCCTATACCCAAGTCAGATGAACGATTTGCCCGTTAGTATCGCTGTGTGCCTCCACCAGAGTTTCCTATGGCTTTGCCCCACTCAGGCATAGTTCACCATCTTTCGGGTCCCGACAGGAATGCTCACACTGGAACCCTTCTCAGAAGATCAAGGTCGGTCGGCTGTGCAACCCTCAAGCGGATCCCGCCACTTAGCTTCCTTGCGCCTCACGGGTTTTCTAGCCCGTTGACTCGCACACATGTCAGACTCCTTGGTCTGTGTTTCAAGACAGGCTGAATGGGGAGCCCGCAAGCTGACGCCTAGAACGCGCCGATGCCTGAGCACGCCAAGGGCATGAGCTGCCAGCCACGATCGGGGTGACGACGTCTCCGCGAGCACAACAAAGGCCTAGGATGCACCGCCCCAATCCACGTCAGTCGATGCCCCGAGTCAATTGGCAGACCGGCACATCGTCATTCCACATCCGACCGGGACGCACTGCCGGCCCCCATCTCCTTCCACCCCAACAAATTCAAGTACTCTTTGAGTCTTTTCTCAAAGTCCTTTTCATCTTTCCCTTGCGGTACTTGTTTGCTATTGGTCTCTCGCCAATATTTAGCCTTTGACGGAATTTTCTGCCCGATTTGGGCTTCCTTCCCAAACAACCCGACTCGTAGACAGCACCTCGTGGTGCAAAAGGGTCCTAGCGTGACGGGGCTCTCACCCTCTCCGGCACCCCTTTCTAGGGGACTTGAGCTCGGTTCGCCGTAGAGGATGCTTCTCCAGACTACAATTCAGATGTCGTAGGCACCTGATCTCAAGCTGGGCATTTCCCGGTTTGCTCGCTGTTACTAAGGCAATCCTTGTAAGTTTCTTTTCTTCCGCTTATTGATATGCTTAAACTCAGCGGGTAATCCCGCTAGACCTGGGGTTGCTTCGAGGGTATGCGTTCTATGTGACGCGTTCCTTGACGCAACTCGCGCTGGGGTTCACTAGGGGGTGAGAGGCGTGGGAGGCAGGGCCTCACAAAAACGGCCACCACCTCTGACACGTCCCGTACCATCTCGCGCAGTGCGGGAATTCAACAAACTAGTTTGCTGGTTGCTCTGCATTTTGTAGGAATCGGAAATGATCCTTCCCAAGGTTTGATGTGCAATAGGAGCACATCATGGAACTAGCCCCGATGAGCACGCTTAATTTCAATAATTTTTGTGCTCATTTTCCACGAAGCTTACCTTTGGAAACAATCCCCGAGTCAAATCGGGAAAAGTCAAGAATTTTGCTTGGTGGGCGGCCGAGCATGTCCTGCCACGACGCGCCCAGCGCGCCACTGTCCGGCCACGACGCGCCCAGGATCCGGGCCATGGCACGCCCAGCGCCCAGCCCAACGACCACCACCCGACGCCCAGCGTCCCGCCTCAGGGCCATGACAAGCCCAGCGCCCAGGATCCGGTCCATGACACGCCCATCGCACAGGATCCGGGCCATGACACGCCCAGTGCCCAGGATTCGGGCCATGACACGCCCAGCGCCCAGGATCCGGGCCATGACACGTCCAGCGCCCAGGATCCGGCCCATGACACGCCCAGCACCCAACCACCTGGCCATGACACTTCCAGCGCCCAGCCTCCAGGCCACGACATGCCCAACAGCCCAGCCCATGACACAATCGAGGCTCCCGGCCGAGACAAGCCCGTAGATGGTGTGCAACGGGAGTGCAACACCAAGCACTCCCGGAGCACAGACCTTTTTCCTAACTTGGTTGTGGGTTTTGTAGGTGATTTAGCTCGGCCAACCCAAGGCCTTTTGAGGCGTACATCCAAAAGGGCCGAGCCATTATCATTCTTTGACGTCCTAAGGAGCTTCGGAGGACAGCGTTTTGATTTGGCCCACACAAATCGTTCAGGAGCCGAGACATGTTGCCGAGCCCACGGCCCAAGCAGGCCAGGACACGGCCACCTGACACGGCCCACGCAGGCCAGGACACGGCCACCTGACACGACCCAGACGAGCCAGGACACGGCCACCCGGCACGGCCCAGCGAGCCAAGACACGGCCACCTGACACGGCCCACACGGGCCAGGACACGGCCACCCGGCACGGCCCAGCGAGCCAAGATACGGCCCACCATGCCCAAGATAAGGCCCACTCGTGCAATGTCCAGAGTCACTCGGCACATTCGATCACCAAATCTTCAGAATCATAAAAACCGAGTGAATCCCATGATTTTTGCCAAGTTTGCTGCATTGGACACGAGTTCATCCGAGGCGTCCATCAGATCCGACGACCAACATTTCTTCTTAGTTTTTATGCTTTGTTTTCTTTATAGTCCGAACACTTGCATTGTTTTTTCTTAGTGAATGTTTGATAATCAAAGAGCTTCGAGCCTTATTGTCAAATTCCCTCAGCCGACCTTGCTTCTCTGGTGCGTCATATCCGGCCAAGCATCCGTTAACCCTTGCAAGTGCACGGTGCGTAATATCCGTGTGCAAACCAAGGTCTACCTTGTCAAACACTTTGATTGCTCGAGCGTTTGACTTGATTTCCATCCACCAGCCACCTCTAACCTTCCCATTACCGAAACCATCCCCGAGCATCAACACCACCTCCACTTCGATTTTCATCGATATTTTCCATACCGAGCCAACTCGAAAACCACCCGAGCCAACTCGATTATACCGTGACCCATCTTCATAAAAATACCTCTTTTCCATAGCCACCACATAAAATACGCTTCCGCACGATACAAAGATGACGTGCCTTCGGGTGAGGTTGGCACGTCGGGGGTGGTCGCACTTATCAGGTACTTTGATCTTCGCTGGCCGTGGTTCTCATGATATATTTCTCTCTGGGGTTTTGATACTTTTGTTTTATGGTATTGGATAACTATTATTCTGATTATTGCGCTCTGAAGATTGCTTCTCCGGGTAATTCATCCCCGGTGGGTTTCGGCTTTATTTACAGCTCATCAAATTCCTTCTCTGCCTGTTATTCTCGGCCTATTGGTTTTCTTGGCAAAGTTCTTGTCTTCTCCCCGGGGTTCCCCCGTGGGACTGAAATTTAAATATTACTTCAACAGATTATTTCTGAGTTATTGGTCTCCCGATTAACGTTTTCGGCTTCTACCCTCAAAACGTTTTCCGGTTCTCCTGGATATTTTTGCTTCCTGGGTATTCGGTTATCTTCTCTGGGGTTAAAGATTAAGTTATTAAGTCTCCATATTTTGTTGGGTTTCTTCAGTATTTCGATCTTCACCGGTATACCCACATTCTAGCCCTTACTGCTTCCTTATTCACCCTCGGCTGCGGCTGTTTATTGTGGTTTATGCTTTACCTTTGGTTCCAGAAGTTTTCCCTGTAAGCATCGACTGTTGTTTTCTCAATAGTCCTGTTTCCGGTATCCTTGCCGGAATACTGGGCCAGAGTACTGTCATTCACCCACCCTCTGTGCATTACCGGAATATTATCCATTCCCAACGTGGGTTTTTGAACATCGTTCTCCCCGAACGCCGGCCGATTTGATCCCCATTCTCTTTTTCTGTTTCCATCTTTACTTCCATCTCCTATTCCCGTGGTATCGCCCTGATCAAGCCAAGCCACACTGCCATGTGTCACAATATTTACGTATTTCCACATTTCTTCTGCATGGCTACCTCCCCCTCCCCTTCCCGAGTGCTTGTTAACTACCCGCTGTAATTTTCAGCCACGTCATCTGCTTCTCCCGCCCCCCCAGTCCTCCCTCTCTGCAAATCAATCCCTCTCCCTTTCTCCCAGCGAGCCTCCCCGCCATTTTCACCATGCCGAAGAAAATTCTATTCAGTGAATTCATGGCTGATATTGAAGAGCCGTGTGCCCCAAAACCCTCAAAATCTGAAAAGGGTCTCCTAAATAGCCCGCTAATCAGAAAATCCAACCACGATTTCCCCTCTCCCTTCCTCCTGGGTTCTCGAGTCCAGCATCATCCTCCCTCCCGACCTACCTCAAGCTTTCATGCGCCTTCATCCCCACCTCCCCCCCTGTCTGCTTCATTTGTTGACATGGTTAAAAACGGAAGAAATCTTTGTCAGGGTCATATTCTCTCCTCTACCAGTTGCAACGAAGAGATTATTCATCTTACTGAAGCTGACACCCTAAATATAAAAGAAGACCTTGGTCATATTCTTGTTGGTTTCTTCCCAAATAGACACCCGGGTAAAGTGGGTCTTCACAAGATCATACAGGGTTGGAATGTCCCGGTTAAAACCATATCCAGTGCACGAGGCTGGATTACCTTTATCTTCCAAACTGCTGAGAGCTACAGCAAAGTTCTCTGTGAAGGCCCCTATTCTATTTTCGGCAAACCTCTATTATTAAAAGAACGTCCCGAATGGTTTATTTACGGTGATGAAAGTTTCAAAACTATTCCAGTTTGGGTTATCCTTGAAGAGCTGCCGCTGGAATNCCCTCCCCTCCCTCCCTCCCCATCCCTGCATGTCCAGTGACAGTCTCCTGTGAGCCTTGCCCCTCTTCTGTCCCCTCCCTTCAGACTCCCCTTCCTACTGATGGCAAGACTCTCCCGGCTGAAGGCCTTCTAGACCTGGATCAGGTGCTTCAATCTGAATCGGGTCATGACACCCCTTTCCAGATTGTTACGAGAACTAAATCCGGGAGACCCCCGAAACCAAATGGCCCTTCCACTGTATGTGGTACCAAACTGTCGTCATTCCCGGGATGTAAAAAAAACCAAATCAGCAAGGGGTTCTGCCCCCTCCTCCCAATGATTTTTGCCACATGGAATGTTAGGGGTCTGAACTCGCCCCTTAAACAAGATGCGGTTTTTAACCTCATCTGTAGTTCAAATATTGACATCCTTGGTATCCTTTAGTCTAAATCATCTCTCTCAACTATTCAATCCTTCATCTCCAGAAGGCTTCCTGGCTGGAATATTACTTCAAATTTTGACACTTCTCCAAATAGTCGGATTGCAATTATTTGGAATGAATGTAAGATTTCTGCTGCTATTTTAGAGGCCTCCCCGCAAAGTTATCCACATGGCGTTATCATGCAAAATCAGCAAGCTCTCCATCACAGCATCCTTTATTTATGGCCTCCATTCCATAGCTGCTCGGAATGCTCTTTGGTCTAATCTTTCCTCTTTTAATGAGCAGATCTCCTCTCCGTGGATTCTTATTGGGGATTTTAATGCTATCATGTCTCTTGAGGACCGAAGAAGCACTTCTCGTGTTTCTTCCAGAGAAATCAATGGGCTTCGGGACTGCTGCTATTCTCTTGGCCTCCATGACCTTAATTTCGGGGGCTGCTTCTTCACCTGGTCGAACGGATCCGTCTCTTCCAAGCTTGACAGAGCCTTTGTCAACAGCCAATGGATCCATCATTGCCCTCCCACTTCGGCCATCTTCCTCCCCCCGGGGCTTTCTGATCATTCCCCATGCGTGGTCTCCCTTCATTCTGCTCCCCCTCCTGGGAATCTCCCCTGGAAATTTTTTAATATGTGGTCCCTGCACCCGGATTTTAAGCTGATTACTTCCTCTCTCTGGAATTCTGATATCTTGGGTTCAAAGCAATTTATCCTTGCCTCCAAACTCAAGCTCCTTAAGCCCAAGCTCTCAGACTTAAATAAGAAGCACTTCCAACACATTTCCAGCTGTGTTTCCATGGCCAAAGATCATCTAGAAAGGGCCCAATCTTCCCCGGTAAACCTAACTAGCCTGCAAAGAAACCTCTTTTTTCTTGGTAAAGCCGAGCTTGCCTTTTATCAGCAAAAAGCTAAAAGCAAGATCCTCCTTCAAGCCGACAAGCCCACCAAATTTTTTCATGCCTTAGCTCGTCGAAATGCAAAGAATAATTTCATTGCTTCCCTTCCTAGAGAGGATGGTTCCGTGACTTCTTCCTTGGATCAAATCCCTGCTGAGTTTATAAATTATTTCCAGAAATTACTCGGTGTCTCCCACCCGGTCACCCCGATTGAGGAATGCTATATTAGCTCGGGCCCCAAAATTTCTCCAGAATGCTGCTCAGCCCTTGTTAAAGATAGCTCTTCTATGGAAATATTAGATGCTTTACGTAGTATTGGGTTTGACAAAGCTCCCGACCCTGATGGTTATTCTTCTAAATTCTTCCGTTCCGGTCGTTTATTAAAGCAGCTCAATCATGGGATAATTGCCCTTATCCCAAAATCCAGCAATGCTCACGAGCCTAAAGATTTCCGTCCGATTACCTGCTGCAATGTTGTCTATAAAGTAATCTCTAAAATCTTGGCCAATCGTCTCTCGGATTCTCTTTGCCCGATCATCGATCAAGCTCAATCAGCATTTGTAAAAGGGAGATCCATGACTGAGAACATTCACCTCATGCAGGAGCTCATCCGAAAATACAATTCCAGCAAAGCTTCGCCACGTTGTTTCTTAAAAATTGATCTCTGGAAGGCTTTTGACACCATTTCATGGCCCTTTCTAAATTCTATCATGTTAAAGCTGGGCTATCCTCCAAAATTCGTAGCCTGGATTATGGAGTGCATTACTTCTTCCTCATTCTCCATCTCCCTAAATGGGAAAATGCATGGTTTCTTCAAGGGCTGCCGGGGTCTTTGGCAAAGTGACCCTCTTTCCCCTTACTTGTTTGTTATCTGCTTGGAATATCTCTCCAGGATTATTAAATCAAAGCTTCCTAATTCTGGATATAATTATCATCCGGCGTGTGAGCCCTTCAGAATCACTCACCTTGCCTTTGCTGACGACTTAATCCTCCTTTCAAGAGGCGACATCATCTCGGTTAAAGCAATCCTATCATGTATATATGAATTTCGTGAGGCCTCGGGTCTTTCCCTAAATACCCTCAAATCGAGCTTCTACTTGGCTGGTTCCTCGAATGATCT
>QAOC01030227.1:0-40680 GCA_003255005.1 Begonia fuchsioides | reverse complement strand
GTCCTGTGGGTATTATCAAACCGGCCTTCAAAGCCATTTGGTCCAAGAGTTATATTCCTAAGCATAGCTTCATTCTTTGGCTCGCCTACCATAACCGATTGGCTACTAGGGATCGGCTCTCCTTCATCGACACTTCGAGGTGCTGCCTTTTTTGCAACTCTCATACCGATTCTTGCAGCCATATCTTCTTCGATTGTTGCTTCTCTCAAGAGGTCTGGAATGCTGTTAAGCTGAAATTTGGCTTCACAAGGAAAATGTCTACCATTGCGTGTGCCATCAAATGGATTATTAAGGAGGGCAAGCTGGGAAACAAAAAGCGAGCTTTCATTCTTAATTGCCTCCTTGCTGCCTCGGTTTATCACATCTGGGCAGCAAGAAATTCCAGATTTTTTGAGTCCTCTCACGCTCACCCGGGGCTGATTGCTGATGGTATTGAGCGTAAGGTTTATAAAATTCTTTTCCTGGCCTACCCCGCCCTCTCTTCAAGCGTTGAATGTCCCCCCTCCCTGGACGTTCTTCCCTTGATTCCATGTTAAGTTGGTTTTGCTTCTGCTTCACTTCTATGGTCTTTATATTTTGGTTTTCTGCTCTTAGGGTAGGTCGTTCTCTCTGCCTTGGTCTTTTGTAGTCTTCTAGCTTTTGTTGCTTCGACTGCATTTGCTGATTTGGTTGTCCCGGTCTCCTCCCGGGTCCCTCCAATTCTTTTGGTTGTTATTTCTGGCTGCCCCGAGTTTTGTTGGATGAGTCTCCATCTTGTGGTTTCCTCCTCTTTTCTCGGGCCTCATATGTTTCTCTCTTCTCCCTTTTCTATATATACACTTAGTTATCAAGAAAAAAGAAAAAAAAAAGAAAGAGGTCTCAGTGGAGTAGGTTGGTTAGGAGAATTCTCTCCCCAAGGCGATTTGGCGTTTCCTCACGGTTTGTCCTCACTGTTGGTGCCTTCCTCTCCGTGGCTTCTTGCTTCTTTCTTGAATCACGGCTATTGTTCATCCCTTCTATGGATTAGTGTTATCATCGTTTCTTTCCTCCCGAAAGTGGTCGGTTTTCCGAGCTTCCATCTGAAACCTTCTGCTTGCGGGTCGTTTCCAGATTTCTCTCCCCAAGGCGATTTGGCGTTTCCTCACGGTTTCTCCATCCTCGCTGTTGGTGCCTTCCTCTCCGTGGCTTCTTGTTTTCTCTTGAATCGGTGCTACAGTTCTTCCCTGGTTTTGGTTTTGTGTTAAGATTCTTACTGTTTCTTCCCTCCCTCCTGCAAGTGATCGATTTTTGCACTCTTTGGTTTTGGTGAGTTTGTCATTTTTCAGGTATTATCATCTTCCCTGGAGTGGTTCCTCTTCTGGTTTTCGTTGCTTTGGTCTTATGGTTTTCGGGTTGTTATTATTCTGAACAACGGAGAATTGAAGCTTGCTTCCTCGGATATCATTTCCTTCCCGCCATTTTCTGGTTTAATCTGCTATCTCTTCAGATTCCTCCTCCGTCCGGGATTCTTGGCCTACATTTCCTGGGTCTTCTGGGCAAAGTTACTTGTTTCTCTCCCACGTGTTCCATCATCCTGGAAACCTTCGTCCTCTCATTACTCCCCTACCGCCTCCTCCCTCTATCTCTCTACCAAGATATCATTCCCTAGGAGAGCAATCGATATTTGATCATTCCCGACATTGGTCGTTTGAACTTTGTTCGTTCCTATCGCCTGCCGATTATTCCTCATTCTTGTTTTCTGATTCCATCTTAATTTCCATTCCCTAATCCCGTGGTATTACCCTGATCAAGTTAAGACTTCCTGCCAAGTGTCACTGTCTTCTACGTCCACCCACATATCCCATGCATGGCTTCCTCCCCCTCTCTTTCCCGAATGCATGAGAATTATTCTCTGTAGCTTTCATCCACGTCCCCTAAACCTTTTCCAGTTCTCCTGGATTTTCTGTGAGTGGAAATCTCAGTTTTTTGCTTCCTGGGTATTCGGAAGTAATTACCCACCTTCACACCCTCACTGCCACGTGTCACAATTTTTACGTCCTACCACATTTCTTCTGAATGGCTACCTCCCCCCCCCTTCCTGAGTGCTTATTATATTTTCAGCCACGTCATCTACTTCTCCCCTCCCCCGTCCTCCCTCTCTGCGATTCCAGACTTCCCTGAATCGCCTCTCGGGTCAGTCCAAGCCAGAGGTGGGGTTTTCTTGTGGTGGGGCCGCTTGCGGTGGGGCTGGCTAGTATAAAAAGCTTACCCGTCCAAAGTTTTACTTGGGCTTTAAAAATCTTGAAGTTTGGAACTCCGTACTCCTCGCAAAAACGCTTTGGAATGTTCATCAGAAAAAGGATTCTCTTTGGGTCCGTTGGCTGCAACATTATTACATTAAGCCGGGTAATTTCTGGGATTGGTCTCCAGGTTATAGAGCTTCTCCTTTGATCAAAAAGCTGCTCCAGATCAGAAATTTAATTCTTAGTACTTCAGGTTCTCAGCATAATGGTGATTCCCTCCTTGTTGCTTGGAGTTCATCTGCTCAGTCCAAGGGTCCCTCGAACGTGTATAACTTTTTCAGGCCCGTGGGGATCACTAAACCCACTTTCAAAGCCATCTGGAGTAAATGTTATATTCCAAAGCATTGCTTCATCCTTTGGCTTGCCTTCCATAACCGACTTGCTACAAGGGATCGGCTCCCTTTCCTCGATGCCGTCGAGGGCTGCCTCTTTTGCAACTCTCATCCCGAGTCATCTAGCCATATCTTCTTTGATTGCTGCTTTTCTCAGGAAGTTTGGAATACCGTTAAGCTGAAATTTGGCTTCACAAGGAAAATGTCAACTATTGCGTGTACCCTTAAGTGGATTATTAAGGAGGGTAAGATGGGAAACAAAAAACGAGCCTTTACCCTTAAATGCCTCCTTGCTGCCACGGTTTATTACTTATGGGCAGCAAGGAACTCCAGATTTTTTGAGTCCTCTCACGCTCACCCGGAACATGTTGTTGATTGCATCGAGAGAAAGGTTTTTAAAATTCTTTTCCATGTCTACCCCGCCCTCTCTTCTAGAGTCGAAAGCGCTCCCCCTGACTTGGTGGATCTGCTTGCTTTCCCCTATTATTCGCTTCCCGGTTAAGATAGCCTTCTTCTGCCATCTCTTTCATAGCTGGATTTTCTCCTGTTACTCTATTTTCTGCTTTGCTTGGCTCTGGCCTTAGGGTAGCTCGCTCTCTCTATCTTGGTCTTTTGTAGTCTTCTTGCTTTCGTTGCTTTGACTGCATCTGCTGATTTGGTTGTCCCGGTCTCCTCCCGGGTCCCTCCATTTCTCTTGGTTGTAATGTATGGCTGCCCCGAGTTTTGTTGGATGAGTCTCCATCTTGTGGTTTCCTCCTCTTTTCTCGGGCCTCATGTTTCTCTCTTCTCCCTTTTCTTCCCCGAGTTTGGTTGGATGAGTCTCCATCTTGTGGTTTCCTCTTCTTTCTCGGGCCTCATGTTTCTCTCTTCTCCCTTTTCTATACACACTTACTTATCAAAAAAAAAGAAAGAAAGAGGTCTCAGTTCTTTGGAAGGCTTTTGACACCATTTCATGGCCCTTTCTAAACTCCATCCTGTTAAAGCTGGGCTACCCTCCTAAATTCATTGCCTGGATTATGGAGTGCATTTCTTCTGCCTCATTCTCCATCTCCCTAAATGGGAAAATGCATGTTTTCTTCAAGGGCAGCCGGGGTCTTCGGCAAGGTGACCCTCTTTCCCCTTATTTGTTTGTTATCTGCTTGGAATATCTCTCCAGGATTATCAAATCAAAGCTTCCTAATTCCGGTTATAATTATCATCCGGCGTGCGAGCCTTTGGGAATCACCCACCTTGCTTTTGCTGATGACTTGATTCTCCTTTCAAGAGGAGACATCATCTCTGTTAAAGGAATCCTATCATGTTTATCCAAATTCAGTGATGCCTCTGGTCTATCCCTAAATATCCTCAAATCGAGCTTCTACTTGGCTGGTTCTTCTAATGATCTCCGGGCTGATATCAAAAGCCTTTCTGGCCTTGAGGAGGGGTTGCTGCCTTTTCGATATTTAGGTATTCCTCTCTCCCCCCATAAGTTAAATCAAAAAAATTATGAGGAACTCTTCATCAAAATCAGGACATACATTGATATTTGGAGTGCCAAATCCCTAACTTATGCCGGTCGGGCAGAGCTTATTAAAAGTGTCGTTCAAGGCGTGAAGTGTTTTCGGATGTCGATTTTTGATCTCCCGGCTGCTGTCCGGCTGAAAATTACACAATTATGCAGAACCTTTCTTTGGGGTAAACGATATTCTAACATCGCCTGGGACTTATGTTGTATGCCGAAAGATGAAGGGGGCTTGGGCTTCAAAAATCTGGACGTTTGGAACTCTGCCCTTCTTGCAAAAACACTTTGGAATGTTCATAAAAAAAGGACTCTCTTTGGGTCCGTTGGCTTCAGCATTACTATATGAAGCCCGAAAATTTCTGGAATTGGTCCCCGGGTTACAGAGCTTCCCCTTTGAATAAAAAGTTGCTCCAAATCCGGAACTTAATTCTATGTAAATCTGGTTCGCAGCATTGTGCTGATTCCCTCCTCTTTACATGGAGTTCATATGCTCGCTCTAAGGGTCTCTCGATTGTTTACGACTTCTTCCGTCCTGTGGGTATCATCAAACTGGCCTTCAAAGCCATTTGGTCCAAGAGTTATATTCCTAAGCATAGCTTCATTCTTTGGCTCGCTTACCATAACCGGTTGGCTACTAGGGATCGGCTCTCCTTCATTGACACTTTGAGGTGCTGCCTTTTTTGCAACTCTCATCCCGAGTCTTGCAGCCATATCTTTTTCGATTGTTGCTTCTCTCAAGAGGTCTGGAATGTTGTTAAGCTGAAATTTGGCTTCAAAAGGAAAATGTCGACTATTGCGTGTGCCATCAAATGGATTATTAAGGAGGGCAAGCTGGGAAACAAAAAGCGAGCTTTCATTCTTAATTGCCTCCTTGCTGCCTCGGTTTATCACATCTGGGCAGCAAGAAATTCCAGCTTTTTGAGTCCTCTCACGCTCACCCGGGGCAAATTGCTGATGGTATTGAGCGTAAGGTTTATAAAATTCTTTTCCAGGCCTACCCCGCCCTCTCTTCATGCGTTGAATGTCCCCCCTCCCCGGGCGTTCTTCCCTTGATTCCGTGTTAAGTTGGTTTTGCTTCTGCTTCATTTCTATGGTCTTTGTATTTCGGTTTTCTGCTCTTTGGGCAGGTCGTTCTCTCTGTCTTGGTCTTTTGTAGTCTTCTAGCTTTTGTTGCTTCGACTGCATTTGCTGATTTGGTTGTCCCGGTCTCCTCCCGGGTCCCTCCAATTCTTTTGGTTGTTATTTCTGGCTGCCCCGAGTTTTGTTGGATGAGTCTTCATCTTGTGGTTTCCTCCTCTTTTCTCGGGCTTCATATGTTTCTCTCTTCTCCCTTTTCTATTTATACACTTACTTATAAAAAAAAAAAAAAAGAAAGAGCTCTCAGTCAGGGTTAGGAGAGAGAATTTTCTCCCAGGATTTGGCAATTTTCGGCTGAATTTTTTCACCCTTTTTTCGTCCGTTCCATCGCCTTGACGCTGTTTTCTCTCCTATTTTTGTTTCTTCTCAGCGATTTTCATTGAATTACTCCACCAGATCTGATTTCTTCCGGCTCTCCTCTCGACGCTGAACCTATTTTTGTTTTTGTTGACTCTTGGTTTCGCTCCCAGTCGTTTGTGATACGATTTTTGCCTCGGCCGGACAGTGGTCTCCGGTTCTTGCCGGCGACGGCTCCTGGTCATTGTCGGATTGATTTCCTTCCTTCTAAGGTCGTCGCTATTTGGTCTCGCTGATTGAAACCCCGATTTTGGTCGCCTGTGCCCTAAATCAAAAATCTCCCGCATTATGTTTTTCGTCACATTTTTGGCCCGCCGTCGTCTGCTTCTTGCCTTAATCGTCCCCTATTTAGCCGTTTGAATTTTGTCGAAAGCAATTTTTTGAATCTTGGTCCCAGAAATTTAGCCGTTACCGGCAAAATATAGCCGTTTCCAGTGAAATTTAGCAATTTCTGGCGGCCAGAATTCGTCTCCGGGCTACTATTTCTAAAACCTTTGTTGTTTATCTCCCCTACTCATCGATCACAAATCCCTCCACCATCTACGTTTCAGCCATTTTAATGGCAAAAAAAACGAGATCAAAGGCGTCTCTGTCTGGCCATGGCGGTAATGCTTCCAAGTCTCCCCACGCTACTGACGCTGATGGCCTTCTGCCTATCCCCCCGATTGTATCTTCCCCAGCACCGGAGAACCGTCGCCCCTCTATTTTTCCGGCTGAAGGTAAGGCAGGTATAGTCATCGATCTTCCCTCTGGTTCTTCTCTGATTTCGACAGAAATGCATAAAATTGTGGCCAAAAATACTGTGATAAGTATGCCTGGATTTATTGCAGGTGAATCCCCTTCAGCCCACCTTGAAAAAACTCTTCCTCCCACATCCTGTTTGAGAAAATTCCTGAGAGAGAGGCTACAGCTCGAAACCCATCCATTTCCTACGCTGATATGGTTAAAAATAGCCGCAATCAAGGACAAGGACACCAATTGTCTTTTGATCCTAACATGGTGGATGTCATCCCCCTCTCGGGCGACGACCTTTTGGATGTGGAAAGCAACCTAGGCTATACTCTAGTCGGATATTTCCCAAATAGGCACCCGAGTAAAGAAGGCAAGAAACGTATTGTTGATGGTTGGAAATCAAATGTCAAAGTCATTCCCAACACTAACGGATGGATTTCCTTCATTTTTCAATCAGACATGGATCGGGAAAATGTCCTATGCCGAGGCCCTTACTCCATCTATGGCCAACCACTTCTCCTTAAGAAACTTCCCCCTTGGTTTGATTTTGGAATTGATGAAATAAGCACCATTCCCATTTGGGTTAACTTCCACTTCTCCTTATGATTGGTGAATTTGGGGAGCAGCTTAAGTGGGTGGAATGAGGAAAAAACACCTCATGCTTTCTCCACCGCCTCCTTAGCTTTTATGAAGAGGGTTTCCAATCAGATAGGGAAACCCACGAAATTCATCTCCTTCTCTAAAGTTCTCTCTAGTTTTGTAGGAGCAAAGTGAAGATTTGGGGATAGTTGAAGTGTGTGAGGGTATTTAGTGCATAAAAGTGAGATTTAGTGCACTATTGAAGCAAGAAAAGAGGAAAACAGGAAAACAGGAAAGCCACGAATTTGGAAACTTTGGTGCAAGTTTTCTTTCCTCTAAGGTATCAATTCTTACCCTATATTGATATCTAAGTGCTTGGGTTGGTTCAGAATGGTTGCTAGTGCATGAATTTTAAAGTTGTATCAAGATTTCCCAATTTCGGATAAATCTGCACAGTTTTAGAATTTGAATTATTACAAGGTTTTCGAGTAGCAATTTGATTTTACTTTCTTCATATGACTTAAATTAGACATCTTTAAAAAATTTATGACACTTGAATCATCGTAATTGGACTTGTGTATCTTAAGTTATAGTTGTTGGAAGTTACTGCAAAGTAGGACTTCAAGTAACTCTGAATGTCTTTGGCCCAATTGGGACTACAATACAAAGAGTAGACTTTGTGGATTATGATTTGAATTGATTAGGTGCTAGATTAAGTATGGATAATATTCTGTTGGGGTGTATTGCCCAATACACCGACCCAAACTCTTGGGATTGTTTTTGTGCTTGTTTGCAATTGTTTGACGATTGATATGTTAAGTTAAATTTAATATTATCATTATAGGTTATATGAATTTTGTATGCCATGCATATGTACAATTGATCCTGCATCATGTTTTATGAAAAGAATGAAAATGTTTTACATGCATGGTTTTCATGATGATTCAACTGAATATTGTGGAGGGAGTAGAGTAAGGCTGTCTCGAGGGAGGCCATACAGTGCCAATCCTCTATTCTGTAATCTTCAATATTCGATATGTAAAGCATGTAAGTATATCAAGCTATGGATGGATGGAATGAGCTGTCTTACAGATCTAGCCATATGGTGCTCATGAACTATCCTAAATGGACCAAATGGTGTTCATTGGGCTGCTCGTGAAGAAGACCAAATGGTGCTTTTCCCTCCCTGTACGTTGTGATGCCCACAACAAAGTAAAAGTATCAAGAAATCAAACGAAACGAAAATGGAACATGTTTTAAGAAATGCATATTCATGTAGGCATTAGGGAATCATGTATGGTTATTTACTGAGCCAAGCATGTAAGTATATCAAGCTATGGGTGGGATGGAATGAGCTGTCTTACAGATCGGGCCATATGGTGCTCATGAACTGTCCTAAATGGACCAAATGGTGTTCATTGGTCTGCCCGTGAAGAAGACCAAATGGTGCTTTTCCCTCTCTGTACGTTGTGACACCCACACCAAAGTTAAAGTATCAAGAAATTAAATAAAACAAAAAGGGAACATGTTTTAAGAAATGCATATTCATGTAGGCATTAGGGAATCATGTATGGTTATTTACTCAGCCTTAAGCTCATTAGATTAATCTTTGTATTATAGGTGATGAGATTAGTGGTGAGGAGGTTTCTCCTTATCATTGATACAACGTGGTGGAGGAGGTATAGCCGGTGCAGATTCTTGTATCGTTAAGTGACGCCGGTGGGAGATGTATTTTGATGTTTAGTTTTTTGAAATGTGTAATGTTTAAAAGGGATTGATAATACATATTTATCAAAGTTTGTAAATTAAACTTTTGTTTTGAACGAATACAATGTTTAATTAAGAAGTTTTATATGGTTAATTGGTGTTCTTATGAAATGGATTTAACTATCATTAAGTCTTCTGCTGTAGTTTTTATAAAATGTGTTAAAATAGTATTTTCTTATGCATAAAAAGCAAGTATGAAAATGGGATGTGACAAGTATGGTATCAGAGCCCACTAGGTTTTAACATCGGTTATGTAGACTACTTAACGATACAAGCTTCGTACTGGAATACTTCACTCACTGTAAGTATTGTTTGATATGAAAGGTTTAATTGTATTTATATGCATTGTATGTGATAATGTTAGGATTAGTTGAAATCATGTCGAAAAGCAGAAGACCCGCTAATGAGGGGACTAGTAGTGGAGATGTGTTTACAAGTTAGTGCATATGATTGGTAGACAATTTGAGTACTTGGAAGATTATAGGACAAAGGATGCACAAGGAGGTGATCGAAGGAATAATCAAGGAGAAATGAGTTGTGAAAGATTTCGTCGTCTTCACCCGCCATGTTTTAATGGTCAGTCAGTGGATCCGACATATGCCGAGGAATGGGTTCGAAAGTTAGAAGATATATTTGAGTATGCCAAAATAGAAGGTGGGGATAGAGTAACATGTGTTGTGTTTATGTTAGAGAATGATGCCTGATTTTTGGTGGGATACGATAAAGGCAACTACCAATGTGAAGGAAATGACTTGGGAGCAATTTAAGACAGTATTGAACAATAAGTATTTTAGTAGAGTAGTGCGTACATCGAAGATGGTGGAGTTTATTCAGTTAAGACAAATCGGGATGGTAGCTGAATACAGACGGCAGTTTGAAGCACTATCCAAGTTTGCTCCACACTTGGTTGCTAATGATGAACTAAAAGTAAACCAATTTACTCAAGGATTGGAGCTAGGGATATATCGAGGAGTAAAGATATCAGGTACGGAGAATATAACATATGCTAGTGTGGTAACTAAAGCGTTAGAGATTGAGGAGGCCGAGGTAAAATTTCAAAAGCAAAGGGAATCTCAAAGGCAGTTCTTCAAACCAGTTCAACCTCAACAAGATAAAGTATGGCAACAATCAAGAGGCACGAAGAGGCCGAATGAAGATAAGCTTGATGCAAATAAAGGAAAGCGAATTCAAGATTCTACTCAAACCAAATTGTGCTCAAAATGTGGAAAAATGCATTTTGGAGAATGTGTAGCAGACACTGGACATTGTTTTAACTGCAAAGAGATTGGTCACATGGTTAGAGATTGTCCCAATAAAGAAAGAGCAACCTAAGGCAAATCCGAGAGTGTTTGCTATGATTGAACTGAAGATGTGGATCAACCAGCTGTGGTATCAGGTACTATTTTGATTAATAGTGTGCCTGCATATGTATTGATTGATTCTGGTGCTACACATTCATTTATATCGTCTGCGTTTGTGGTTAAATTAGATTGTTCACCAATGGTAGCTGAGCATTTTTTATGATGTGATCTTACCTTCTGGAGAAAAATTGCATTTGAATTATATATTACTTGATTGCGTGGTTTCTGTAAATGGTCGTAGTTTGTATGGGGACTTCATAGTAATGGATATGAGAGTATACGACGTTTTATTAGGAATGGACTGGCTCTTTTGAAATTTTGCCACTATCAATTGTCGGACTAGAGTGGTTAGTTTCAAGCCGCCCGATGTTGAAGAATATTCCTTTCAAGCTATACGATATGGCCAAAGTATGTCTATGGTTTCATTTATTAAAGCTCAACAATTATTAGAGACTGGATGTGAAGGCTTTCTAGCAAGCATTATTGATGTGCAAAAGAAACCTAAAAAGACATTGCACAATATTTTGGTGATTAAGGAATTTCCTGAAATATTCTTAGATGACCTTCCAGGTTTGCCACCAGATCGTGAGATTGAATTTGTTATTGATGTTTATCCTGGAGCAAAACCAGTATCAAAGAACTCGTATAGAATTACTCTAATGGAACTAAAGGAACTAAAGGTACAACTAGAAGATTTAATTAACAAAAGGTTTTGTACGTCTGAGTTTTTCACCATGGGGAGCTCAAGTCCTATTTGTTAAGAAGAAGGACAGATCATTAAGGATGTGCATTGATTATCCAAAGTTAAATAAGTTGACGATAAAGAACAAATACCAGTTGCCAAGAATTGATGATTTATTCGACCAATTACAAGGTGCATGTGTGTTCTCGAAGATTGATTTAAGGTCTGGATATTATCAATTGAAGGTCAAGATAGAAGATATTCCTAAAATGGCATTCCGAACCCGATATGGACATTATGAATTTCTAGTTGTCTTTTGGCTTGACCAACGCATCGGCGGCCTTTATGGATTTAATGAATCGTGTATTCAGGGAATTCTTGGATAAATTTGTGATCGTCTTTATTGACGATATATTAATTTATTCTCGATCGGATGAGGAGCACATAGAACACTTGAAATTTGTATTGTCTACACTGAAACTTCATAAGTTATATGCCAAGTTTTCTAAATGTGAGTTTTGGCGTGATAAAGTTAATTTCCTTGGACATGTTATATCCAAAGAAGGTATTTCTATTGATCCAGAAAAGATACAAGCTGTTATGGATTGGGCACAACCGAAGAATGTTGGAGAAGTACAGAGTTTCCTCGGCTTAGCTGGGTACTACCGAAGATTTATAGAAGGATTTTCAAAGATTTCTATTCCATTAACCAGATTAACAAGGAAGAATATGAAGTTTTGGTTGTCTAAGGAATGTGAACAAAGTTTTCACGAATTAAAGCAAAGGTTGACAACTGCCCCAATTTTGTCTATTCCGACAGAAGAAAGAAGATATAGTATCTATTGTGATGCTTCTAAGATTGGATTGGGCTGTGTTCTAATGCAAGAAGGAAAGGTGATTGCCTATGCTTCGAGATAATTAAAAAACTACGAGCAGAATTATCCTACGCACGATCTTGAATTAGCGGCGGTAGTTTTTGCCTTAAAGATTTTGAGACATTATCTTTATGGTCAGCAATGTGAGATATTCTCGGACCATAAAAGTTTGAAGTATTTGTTTACACAAAAGGATTTAAATATGAGCAAACGACGATGGCTCGAGTTCGTGAAGGATTATGATTTTGAAATTAAGTATCATCCTGGAAAAGCAAATGTTGTAGCCGATGCTCTAAGTAGAAAGTCGAGGTCGGTGCAATCTGTATTGTCGGCAGTGTCAATGAAACTTCAAGAAGAGATGGATAAATTTGAGGTTGAAGTAGTGTCGGATTTGAGTTCTACTCTTATGGCATTAACAATCATGCGACTATTTTTGAAAGAATTAAAGAAGCTCAACAAGGTGATCTTTTGTATAAACGGTACAAGTTGGGCAAGGAGTCGGTTTCTTCCGACCTACATTGCTCAAATGATGGTATATTAAAGTATACAAACCGATGGTATGTTCCAAAAGTATTTGAGTTACGAAGAGACATATTGACAGAAGCCCATTCATTTATGTTCTCAATACATCCCGGAAGTACAAAGATGTATCATGATTTGAGGCAACATGATATGCCAGGGCGCCACCATCCGCCGGAGGGAATGACCACCCGTAGCCGAGCAAGGAGTTTTGCTAACATGTTTGTTGATTTTCCAGGTGTGACATTTCCCCCTTTGGACCTCTTAGATGCTCCCTCAACTCATGAAGAAGAGCTTCGCAAACATTGCTTGCATTGGGAATTTGAAGAGAAGGAATTGACGACCGAAGTCCATAATGTTCCTTGCCGGAACAACCTACCCGAGCCTCGGCCTTGTCCCACTCCGAAGGAAGGGAAAGCTATACAATTGTGGACCAAGGAGGAAGCTGTTCAAGGGTGGCCCAAAGAGGATACAATTGAACAAAACCGTTTAGTTTTGAGCACTCCTTCAAGTGGTGGACCGAGCCATGCCTAAAACCTTTCCACACTTTGAGCTTTGGTTGGAGGCCAACAAACCCGAGAAGAGATTAGAGTCCAACAAATCCAAGGAAAGGGTGGATCAGCATTGGGGATGTGCTTGTTCACTTCTAGGAGATATTTTGCTTTGCTTGAATTACTTGTACCTTTTTGTAAAATAGTTGCATGGTTTTTTTTCGTAGAAACCATGCAAGAAACTTGTCATCCATTTTATTTTTGTGCTAAATTACGTGGAAGCAAGTGGGAAAGATTAGGGAACATTAAGGAATGGGGGTACACCATACCTTAGAGTTCCATCTCTCCTTGAAGTGTAGAAGTCAAAGGAGGGGCCCACTTGCCATGCTTTTAGGTTTGCTAAGTACTTTGAAACGTATGTAGTAATTATTTTTCTCCATGTAGCTCGTGGGAAGAAGGGTTTTATTCATTTCTTCTCGTCATTTTAAAAGGGAGAAAAAGTATTGGAAAATTTGTAGAAGCTTTGAAGCTCTCAAACCCTCTTTTCTCACGGCTTCTTGGGATTTTGGTGAGTAATATCCAATCTTCCTTGTTGTCTTTGGTGTTGGTGCCTTGCTAGAGTCACTTAGCCTTTATTCCAACCTTCCTCCTCACTTGCTTAGGATCAAGGTAAGCTTGGAAGTCATATAGCCTTCATCCCGTTTATGTATTTTGGTTCTTGGTTGTTTTCTTATTGGTTGCTGCCATTTTAATTTACCCGAGAATCTGTTTGAGTCCCAAAAGTGTCTCCCGTGCTATTTTCTGTTTCCCTCGTGCTAAAATCCTCAAAATCTGGCTGTGAGTTCTTATTTCACGTCTTGAAGTATTGGCTATTCATCTCACTCCCAGGTCTGCCCAATTAAAAGTTGTGCATGCATCTATCCTCTGTCCTTCACCTGAGTACCTGAATTTTGACAGTTCTGTTGACAAATTTTCAATCCCTTGTATCTTTTATTCTACCCGTGATTTTTCCCTCTAACCAAGTGTAATTCATTTCTCTTTCATTGAAATTGGTTTCTGCCAAATTTCACCTTCTCAGGTCACCGGCATTGGGAGTTGTGCAGACGTCTCTCCCACCTAATGCTCTGCCAATTGGTAATTTTGTCTGTTTGTGCCTCTAAATGTGTCCCCGTGCCATTTTATGATCCACACGTGTTTTCACTCTAAATCTTGACCAAACTCAGTTCCTTCCCTAAAGTCTAAGTCTCCAAAATTTCATCCCAAAAGCCTGTATGCAATTGGAGTTCTAACTGCCACAATCCCCTGTCTCTGTTTTAGTCCTTCTTCTCATTGGCAGATTGCATTGGTTTCTCCTATCCCAACACTTCCGCATTCGTGGAGCGTGTCATTTGGTATCAGAGCACATCTCTTTCTTTCCTTGTTTTCCCTACTATTAATCCTTTCTTTCCACTGATTTAATGGCTCATAAAAGTGGTGGCATGACCACTCGGAGTGGGGCTGTTTTACAGCCTAGCCGAGACCTCCCTTCCACAAGTGAACCACCTCCTCCGCCAACATCATCTCAAGAACGTGAGTCCGATTTTCAGAGCCAAATAGATGGCATCAACTGAAGGTTGGACATATTGTTGCAAAGGATGGAGACTCCAAATCCTCCACGGCCACCTCCCCCGATTACTCCCGATAATAGAGCCGGAGGAGCTCGAACCCAATTGTATGAAGCTGAAGATTCAGAGGATGAGTTTGAACCACGGGATAGACAACCCCGTGAGGATGATTTGAGGAATGTGAAGTTAAGTGTTCCCCCATTTAATGGTTCTTGTGATGGAGATGCATATTTGACTTGGGTAGATAAAGTAGACAAAGTCTTTGATTGTTACAATTACTCGGAGAACTCTAAATTGCAGCTAGTAGCCTTGGAGCTCCACGGTTATGCAAGCTTATGGTGGGATAGTTTGAGAGCACAAAGGAGGCGTGACCGTGAAGAAGAGATAACTACTTGGAGAACCATGAAGATGCACATGAAGAGGAGATTTGTCCCTAGCCACTATAGACAAGAGTTGTTTTACCAACTCCAAAATTTGAAACAAGAGCACCTCTCGGTCGAAGACTATTTGATGGAGTTTGAGACCTTGTGGATCCGATGTGATCTTGAGGAGCCGGAAGAACAGATTCTAGCACGATTCATAAGGGGATTGCACAAAGATATTGGAGATGTTGTAGAATTACAAATAGTGGATTCATTGGATGCCGCCATACAATTAGCCTTGCGGGTGGAAAGGCAACACAAGAAGAAGGGCAAGAAAATTGTGGTGAAACCAACCCCGGTCTACAACACACCTTACAACCCACCTCCAAGACAAGAGAACAAGACCTTCCAACCAAAACCATGGGCTCAAAAGAAAGATGTTCCCCCTAAACCATTTGAAGATACTAACAAGCCATGGTCAAGAGATATAAAGTGTTTCAAGTGTCTTGGATTAGGGCATATTGCTGCACAATGTCCTAATAAGAGAGTCATTGGTGAGGTTGTTAGTGAAGATGAACCAATGGAGGGCGAGAATGAACCAACGGCTAAACCTATTGAGGAGGTGTGCCGAGCGCAAGAAGGCCCCCTCCTCATGGTGATCCGAAGGACCCTCACAATGAATGGCCAACCCGAACCTAGCCAAAGAGAGAACATCTTCCATAGCCGATGTTTGATCAAGGATAAAGTGTGCTCCCTAATCATAGATGGAGGGAGTTGCACCAATGTAGCATCCACCGAGCTTGTTGAGAAGCTAGGACTTCTAACCGAGGAGCATCCACATCCTTATAGACTCCGATGGCTAAATGATGAAGGAGATCTTAAAGTGACCAAACGCACAAGAATTTAGTTCTCAATTGGGAGTTACAAGGATGCTGTAATTTTTGATGTCCTACCAATGGATGCAAGCTACATTCTACTCGGGAGGCCATGGCAATTTGATAGGTGTGCTTTGCACAATGGATTGTCAAATGAGTATTCATTTGAATGGGAGAACCGGCACATTAAACTAGCACCTCTAGCACCCGGGGACATAGCTAGAGATGAGAAAATGAAAAGGGAGAACTCCTCCAAAAAGGTTCTGTTCATTAACAAAAAGGAGCTCTCCCGGGAGTTACTTCAAGTCGCACCAATTGTGTTGATCCTATTCTGGGAAAGAGTGGAAGAAATAGGAGGCGCCCCGGAAGAAGTTTTGGCACTCATAGAAGAGTATGGAGACGTGTTTCCCGAAGAGCTGCCAATCAGTTTACCTCCAATCCGAGGTATTGAGCACCAGATTGATCTCCAACTAGGAGTGGTTCTTCCTAACCGGCCAGCATATAGAATGAACCCCAAGGAGGCTAAAGAGCTTGATGATCAAGTACAAGAGCTCTTGGAGAAGGGGTACATCTGGGAGTCTCTTAGTCCTTGTGTGGTTCCTACACTCTTGGTGCCAAAGAAGGATGGCTCCTCACGGATGTGCATTGACAGCTGGGCCATCAACCACATTACCATCAAGTATAGGTTTCCTATACCGCGGTTGGAAGATCTTTTGGATGAGCTTAGCGGGGCTGTTTTCTTCTCAAAGATCGACCTCAAAAGTGGCTATCACCAAATACGGATGCATGACGGAGATGAATGGAAAACGGCTTTCAAAACCAAGTATGGCTTATATGAATGATTAGTTATGCCATTTGGGCTATCTAATGCCCCTAGAACCTTTATGCGTTTGATGAATCATGTGCTGAAAGAATATTTGGGAAAATTTGTGATAGTTTACTTTGATGATATCTTGGTTTATAGTGGAGATTATTTGGCACACTTGGCACACCTTCGGTCACTATTTGATACACTTAGAAGAGCACAATTGTTTGGCAATTTAAAGAAGTGTTCTTTTGTCAAAGAAAAGGTGCATTTTCTTGGATTCATACTTTCTAAGGATGGAATAGAAGTAGACCAAAGCAAGATAGAGGCAATTCGGGAATGGCCAATCCCTAAGTGTGTCTCGGACATTAGGAGCTTCCATGGTCTAGCTTCATTTTATAGGAAGTTTATATAGGGGTTTAGCACCATTGTGGCCCCCCTCACGGATTGCACTAAGAAGGGGAAGGATTTTGAATGGACCCCGGATTGTCAACTTAGTTTTGATCGAATCAAGGATGCTTTTTGCAATGCTCCTCTTCTTATGCTCCCGGACTTCAACAAGGTGTTTGAAATAGATTGTGATGCCTTGGGGCTTGGCATAGGGGCCGTTCTAATGCAAGAAGGAAGACCCGTGGCTTATTTTAGTGAGAAGCTAAAGGGGGCAGCCTTGAATTATTCTACATATGATAAGGAGATGTATGCTTTGATGAGGACAATTGAAGTTTGGCAGCATTATCTCCTTCTTAAGGAGTTCATTATACACACGGACCACCAAGCCTTGAAGCACATTAGAAGCCAAGGGAAACTCAGCAAGAGACATGCAAAATGGGTGGAGTTTCTTGAAAGGATTCCATACATTATCAAGTACAAAAAGGGAGAAGTAAATGTGGTGGCCGACGCCCTCTCAAGGAGGATTGTATTGCTTACCGAGCTCACTTCCCGGATCTTGGGATTTGAGTGGATCAAAACTTCTTACCAAGAGGATCCCGACTTAAAGGAGTGGTATGAAAAGTGTTTGAATAAAGAAAGTTGTGCCTACCACCTAGCCGATGGCTATCTATTCAAAGGAGGACAGCTTTGCATTCCAAAATGTAACCTTCGGGAATCATTAATCAAGGAAGCTCACGGTGGAGGCTTGGCAGGGCATTTTGGGGAAAAGAAGACCTTAGAGATAGTTAAGGATCACTTCTTTTGGCCCCAAATGATCAAAGATGTGCACAAGTGGATAGAAAGATGCATTGTGTGCAAGAAAGCTAAAAGCTGAGTACTCCCACAAGGTTTATACATGCCATTACCGGTACCTTCTCAACCTTGGGTGGATGTGAGCATAGATTTTTTTTTGGGGCTGCCTCAGACCCCTAGAGGAAAAGAAGCAATTATGGTGGTAGTGGATCGTTTCTCCAAGATGGCACATTTTGTTGCTTGCCACAAGACCGACGATGCTAATCAAGTGGCCGACTTGTTCTTCAAAGAAATTGTCCGGCTACATGGAGTTCCCTCTACTATTGTCTCAGACCGGGATACAAAATTTTTAAGTTCTTTTTGGAAGACTTTGTGGAGGAAGCTCGGGACTAAATTGATGTATAGCACCTCCTTTCATCCCCAAACAGATGGCCAAACCAAAGTTGTAAACCACACATTGGGAGCCTTGCTAAGGAGCATTGTGGGGAAAAGGCTCTTGGATTGGAATGCACAATTGCCTCATGTGGAGTTTGCATACAACCGAAGTGTGCATAGTGCAACTCAAGCCTCTCCATTTGAGGTTGTTTACGGCTTCAACCCCTCAACTCCCTTGGATTTGATCCCTTTTCCGAGCCATGAATTAGCCAACCCCGATGGAGTGCAAAAAGCTAAACAAGTCCAAGCCATGCATACTAAGGTGAAAAAGGCCATAGCCAAGAAGAATGAAACTTATGCTAAATTGCCAACCGTGGCCGAAGAGATGTAGAATTCAAGGTTGGAGATCTTGTGTGGCTACACCTAAGGAAGGAGAGGTTTCCTAGCCAAAGAAAGTCCAAGCTCCTTCCTAGGGCCGATGGTCCATTTGAAGTCAAAGAGAAGATTAACAAGAATGCTTACAAGTTGAAGCTTCCCGGGGACTATGGAGTGTCGGCCTCTTTCAATGTCCAAGATCTTTCACCTTATTTGGGAGAATTGGAGGAAGATAAGGAGGAACAACCCCTGGATTTTAGGACAAATCCTCAATCACCCGGAGGGGATGATATGCCCGGGCGCCACCATCTGCCAGAGAGAATGACCACCCGTAGCCGAGCAAGGAGTTTTGCTAACATGTTTGTTGATTTTGCAGGTGTGACATTTCCCCCTTTGGACCTCTTAGATGCTCCCTAAATTCATGACAAAGAGCTTCCCAAACATTGCTTGCATTGAGAATTTGAATAGAAGGAATTGACAACCGAAGTCCATAGTGTTCCTTGCCAGAACAACCTACCCGAGCCTCGGCCTTGTCCCACTCCGAAGGAAGGGAAAGCTATACAATTGTGGACCAAGGAGGAAGCTGTTCAAGGGTGGCCCAAAGAGGATACAATTGAACAAAACCGATTAGTTTTGAGAACTCCTTCAAGTGGTGGACCGAGCCATGCCTAAAACCTTTCCACACTTTAAGCTCGGGTTGGAGGCCAACAAACCCGAGAAGCGATTAGAGTCCAACAAATCCAAGGCAAGGGTGGATCAGCATTGGGGGTGTGCTTGTTCACTTCTAGGAGATATTTTGCTTTGCTTGAATTACTTATACCTTTTTGTAAAATAGTTGCATGGTTTTTTTTCGTAGAAACCATGCAAGAAACTTGTCATCCATTTTATTTTTGTGCTAAATTAAGTAGAAGCAAGTGGGAAAGATTAGGGAACATTAAGGAATGGGGGTACACCATACCTTAGAGTTCCATCTCTCCTTGAAGTGTAGAAGTCAAAGGAGGGGCCCACTTGCCATGCTTTTAGGTTTGCTAAGTACTTTGAAACGTAGGTAGTAATTATTTTTCTCCATGTAGCTCGTGGGAAGAAGGGTTTTATTCGTTTCTTCTCGTCATTTTGAAAGGGAGAAAAAGTATTGGAAAATTTGCAGAAGCTTTGAAGCTCTCAAACCCTCTTTTCTCACGGCTTCTTGGGATTTTGGTGAGTAATATCCAATCTTCCTTGTTGTCTTTGGTGTTGGTTCCTTGCTAGAGTCACTTAGCCTTTATTCCAACCTTCCTCCTCACTTGCTTAGGATCAAGGCAAGCTTGGAAGTCATATAGCCTTCATCCTGTTTATGTATTTTGGTTCTTGGTTGTTTTCTTATTGGTTGCTGCCATTTTAATTTGCCTGAGAATCTGTTTGAGTCCCAAAAGTGTCTCCCGTACTATTTTTTGTTTCCCTCGTGCTAAAATCATCAAAATCTGGTTTTGAGTTCTTATTTCACGTCTTGAAGTATTGGCTATTCATCTCACTCCCAGGTCTGCTCAATTAAAAGTTGTGCATGCATCTATCCTCTGTCCTTCACCTGAGTACCTGAATTTTGACAGTTCTGTCGGCCAATTTTCAATCCCTCGTATCTTTTATGCTACCCGTGATTTTTCCCTCTAACCAAGTGTAATTCATTTCTCTTTCATTGAAATTGGTTTCTGCCAAATTTCACCTTCTCAGGTCACCGGCATTGGGAGTTGTGCAGACGTCTCTCCCACCTAATGCTCTGCCAATTGGTAATTTTGTCTGTTTGTGCCTCTAAATGTGTCCCGTGCCATTTTATGATCCACTCGTGTTTTCACTCTAAATGTTGACCAAACTCAGTTCCTTCCCTAAAGTGTAAGTCCCAAAAATTTCAGCCCAAAATCCTGTATGCAATTGGCGTTCTAACTGCCACAATCCCCTATTTCTATTTTAGTCCTTCTTCTCATTGGCATATTGCATTTCTTTCTCCTATCCCGACACTTCCGCATTCGTGGAGCGTGTCACAACAATTTTTGTTGCCAGGTATGAAAGAGGACATAGTAAAACATGTGGAGTTATGTTATGTATGTCAACAAGTCAAGGCTGAACATTAAAGACCAGCCGGGACATTGCAATGTTTACCGATTCCGAAGTGGAAATTAGAACATATCACAATGGATTTTGTTGTGGGACTACCGAAAACAATAAAAGGCCATGATGCCATTTGGGTGATTATTGATAGGCTTACAAAGTCTGCCCACTTCTTACCGGTAAAGATGTCTTTCACAATGGACAAGTATGCAGAGTTATATGTTCAAGAGATAATAAGATTGCATGGAATTCCAGTTTCTATTATTTCGGATAGAGACCCCAGATTTACATCAAAGTTTTAGAAAAGCTTGCAAAAGGCAATGTGGACAAGTTTGAATTTTATTACAGCTTTTCATCCTCAAACTGATGGCCAAACCGAAAGGACAATTCAAATATTAGAAGACATGTTGAGAGCATGTGCTTTAGAATTCCAAGTGACATAGAGTAAGTTATTACCATTAGTGGAATTCACGTATAATAATAGTTATCAAGCTACAATTGGTATGACACCATATGAGGCATTGTACGGGAGGAATTGTAGGTCGCCTCTATATTGGAATGAAGTCAGTGAGGCTCAATTATATGGTCCCAAGATTTTGCAACAAACTATAAAGCAAGTGAGAGTAATTCGGGAAAGGATCAAAATGGCACAAAGTCGTCAAAAAAGTTACGCCAACCAATGAAGAAGGGAATTGGAGTTTGAGAAAGGTGATGAAGTTTTCCTCCAAGTTTCTCCATTCAAAGGAGTAAGACGGTTTGGTAAAAAGGGAAAGCTTACTCCAAGGTTCATCGGACCTTTCAATATAGTGGAAAAGATAAGAAAGACGGCTTATAAGTTAGAGTTGCCATCGACTATGGAAGGAGTGCATAATGTATTTCACATTTCAATGTTACGAAAGTTTATGCGCGATCCAAATCAAGTGGTTGAACAAAGTAGCATTAAAGTGGAACCAACTTTAACATATGAAGAAAAGCCGGTAAAGATTTTAGACTCCATAATATAAGAATTGAGAAATAAGCAAGTTCCACTAGTCAAAGTATTGTGGAAAAACCACTCTATGGAAGAAACTACTTGGGAAAGACAACAAGACATGGAGAAGAAATATCCTGAGTTGTTTGACATGTAATTTTAAGGACAAAATTTCAAGTAAGGTGGGTGGATTGTAACACCCTTGCTTTTTGTGTACGGTACAATGATCTTGTGATATAGTTTTGATGGTACGGTAAATTAGAAGTTGTGATCGATGAAAAATAAATAAATAAATTGTTACGTGTATGAAGGATTTGAAGGAAAGTTAGAATAAATAAAATTCTCAATCATAAGATTAACCTAAGTTAATTACAGATTACTTGAATGGACACCTCCTACTTGAATGGACACCTTCTACTTGAATGGACACCTCATGCTTTCTCTACCTCCTCCTTAGCTTTTATGAAGAGGGTTTCCAATCAGATGGGGAAACCCACGAAATTTATCTCCTTCTCTCAAGTTCTCTCTAGTTTTGTAGGAGAAAAGTGAAGATTTGGGGATAGTTGAAGTGTGTGANATTGATTATGTGCTAGATTAAGTATGGATAATATTCTGTTGGGGTGTATTGCACAATACACCGACCCAAACTATTGGGATTTTTTGTGTGCTTGTTTACAATTGTTTGATGATTATAGGTTATATGAATGGTACAATGATCTTGTGATTTAGTTTTGATGGTACGGTAAATTAGAAGTTGTGATCGATGAAGGGAAAAATATTAATACGTGTATGAAGGGTTTGAAGGAAAGTTAGAATAAATAAAACTCTCAATCATAAGATTAACCTAGTTAATTAGTGATTATTAGAATGGACGCCTCCTACTTGAATGGACAGCTCCTACTTGAATGGACACCTCATGCTTTCCTCCACCTCCACCTTAATTTTCTGTGTAAAAATAATATAAATCAAAATTTTATTATTAAAGTTAAATAAATATGATTGGTGAATTTGGGGAGCAGCTTAAGTGGGGTGGAATGAGGAGAAAACACCTCATGCTTTCTCCACCTCCTCCTTAGCTTTTATGAAGAGGGTTTCCAATCAGATGGGGAAACCCACGAAATTCATCTCCTTCTCTCGAGTTCTTTCTAGTTTTGTAGGAGAAAAGGGAAGATTTGGGGATAGTTGAAGTGTGTGAGGGTATTTAGTGCATAAACGTGAGATTTAGAGAACTATTGAAGCAAGAAAAGAGGAAAACAGGAAAGCCACGAATTTGGAAACTTTGGTGCAAGTTTTCTTTCCTCTAAGGTGTCAATTCTTACCCTATATTAATATCTAAGTGCTTGGGTTGGTTCAGAATTGTTGCTAGTGCATGAATTTTAAAGTTGTATCAAGATTTCCCAATTTCAGATAAATCTGCACAATTTTAGAATTTGAATTATTACAAGGTTTTCAAGTAGTAATTTGATTTTACTTTCTTTAGATGACTTAAATTAGACATCTTTACAAAAGTTATGACACTTGAATCATCGAAAATGTACTTGTGTATCTCAAGTTATAGTTGTTGGAAGTTACTGCAAAATAGGGTATATCCGAGATTGCTCACTCAATTTTCTTAATGTATTAAGGTTACCAAGTGATAAGTGTTCAAGATGCTTTTTTCTCTCCACCCCAAGATGGCTGATCAGATTCATTCCACCCCGACATGACTAGCTCACTCCATTTACTTGCTATTTTCTTGCTGTCTCCCCTATTTTCTTTGGTATGCCTTGCTTCGCTCGGAGCTATTCATCATTCTGCTCGCTGCTCTTCCTCCTGTGCTGCCAAAGCTCTGTTCGGATCTGCTGCCACTTTGCTGCTTCTACCTTATTCGGCTGCTGCTACGGGCCTCCTCCCTTCTCGGTCCTGCTGTCTCCTTGTTTGCCGCTCCTCCCTTGTTGTTGCTGTCGAGCCTCCAGCAAGTTTCCTCCCCGAGGCACCCTACTTGATGCCAACTGGGTTGAGCTGATCATTTTCTATTCACGCTACTTTTTTCTTTTTGAGTTTTGGCATATGTTATTTGCCGATTTCTTTGTTTGTGACGGTTTTTCTGAGAGTTCTCTGGCCTTTTTGTCTTTTGGTTAGCTAGCATGTTGGCTCTCCATTCAAATCTTTTCTCTCCCTTGCTTGCTACTCGGGTTTTCTGGGATGGTCAATTTGGCTTATAGATTTCACCCCGGTCCAAGCTCTCGGATTCACTCTCTTGTTTCTATTTTAGCTTTAATTTATTTACCTTAAACAAAAAAAAAAAGAGCTCTCAGTCAGAGCTCTGGTCTCAGTCAGGGTTAGGAGAGAGAATTTTCTCCCTGGATCGGCGATTTTTGGCTGCATTTTTTCATCCGTCTTTCGTTCGTTCTAGCGCCTTGAAGCTATCTCATTTCCCAGATTCGTTTCTCCTTAGTGATTTTCGTTGAGTTTCTTCACCAGATTTGGTTTCGTCTTGCCCTCATCTCCACGCTGAACCTATTTTCGCTGTTGTTGACCCTCAGTTTAGTTCCCCGCCACTGCGAGATGCTATTTCCCCTCGGCCAGATAGTGTTCTTCGCTTCTCGCCGGCGACGGCCCCTTGGTCGTTGTCAGACTGGTTTCTTCCTTCCTGTCTGTCGCTAGCTAGTCTCCGTAGCTCTTGTTGATCGCCTATGCCCTAAATCAAAATTTCCCCGCATTCTATCGTCCCGGTGGTGTCTGTTCATGTCACATTTTTCTGTCCGTCGTCATCTGCTGCTAGCCGTTTCCGGCAGAAATTAGCCGTTTCTGGCACATTATAGCTGTTTACGGTGGCTGTCTGGTTGTTGGCGGTGGCCGGAAATCATCTCCCCGGATTTCAGCCGTTTTAATTTTCTTCTTCCCTCCCTGTATTATCCCGCACTCTCTGTCTCTAGCTCTCCCGCTCGGCCATTTGGAGCTGCTCTTTCCTCTGATAATCAACGCTCTGCCCTCGTGACTGGAGCACCCACTGCACTGGAAAACCGACCCCGTTTTGTTTCTCCGGCGAAAGGTAAGGCAGGTATTGTTATTGCTCTCCCTTTGGAAAATCTTGATAATATTCTGGTTGATAATGTTCAAACTATGGCCGAAATTACTGAGGTAAGTAGGCCTGGATTTTTCACAGGTGATTCATCATATACTCTTGCCGGAAAACCTCAAACCCCACCCTCGGCTCTGGCCAAAAACTTTGCCCCTCCCCTGTTCAATAAATTGCCGGAAAGAGAAAACATACCCCCGTTCCCTCCATTTCCTTTGCCGACATGGTCAAGAACAGTAGGAATCAAGGCCAAGGAGACAAATTATCCTATGATCCGAATATAGTTGATGTTGTTCCCCTCTCGGCTGATGACCTCTTAGATGTTGATAGGAGCCTTGGATATGTTGTTATAGGTTACTTCCCCAATAGACACCCAGAAAAAGATGGCCTTAAGAGAATAGTTGATGGCTGGAAAACTAATGTAAAAGTCATTCCAAACACGAATGGATGGATCTCTTTCATCTTCCAATCGGAAATTGATCGAGAATCCGTCTTATGTCGGGGCCCATAGTCAATATATGGTCAATCTCTCCTCCTAAAGAAGCTCCCTCCTTGGTTCAATTTCGGTGTTGATGAAATCAGCACCATCCCCATTTGGGTAAACTTCCATAACCTCCCTCTTGAATGCTAGTCCAAAAAGTCGTTGAGCAAAATCCCATCGAGGATCGGTAAGCCGTTAGTGACGGATCTCCTAACCAAGTCTCTTGGTCGTCTTGGCTATGCTAGGGTCCTAATGGAAGTTGATATCTTGAAGGAATTTATTAGAGAAATTAAAATTAGTACCGGACCATAATCAACCAGGAGGTCTACTATGAATCTGAACCGGACTATTGCCCTTCTTGCTCCTCAGTTGGACACAAAGCTGAGCATTGCAAACATAGATCTGTCCCCCTCCACCCCCATCCTAGTGTTCCAGCCCCATCCATTGTTAAAGACTCTTCTGCTTCGCTTTCCTCCCCTCCCTCCCCTCGGGTTTTTGATGTTCCCCCGGTTTATAATAAGGAAAATGAGGAAACTGGGATTGACTCGGATGAGGACCTTGACCCCGCAAAGGCTTTTTTGGATATCCCTATTCCAGAATCCTCTTTAGTTAGTAAATCTTCCTCTATCCCATCGGAAGACATTGATTGCTCGAATACTAGATTGATTGACTCCTTCATTGATAATTCTCTCCCTTCTTCAAAAGTCTCCCTTTGCTCTAAAGGTAAACTAAAGGACCCATTGTTATCCCTCTTGGCCAAACCAAATAGGAAAGGTGAGACAATGGAAACAAGGACAAAATCTCAGGCTTTTGGGGCTACCCACCCCCACCCCTTATGATTTTTACAACCTGGAATGTTAGGGGCTTTAACTCAACCCTTAAGCAGGATGGGGTTTTCAACCTCATTCGTGATCGAAAAATTGATCTCTTTGGTATTTTGGAAACCAAATCCTCTCCTGATTTCATGTCTCAATTTGTCAAACGGCTACATGGCTGGAAATTCCTCACCAATTTTTCCCTCCATCCTTGTAGTCGGATTGTCATCCTTTGGAATGACTCAACACTAGAGAGTGCAAAATCACCCATCAAACTTCCCTAATTTTCATTGTGTACGGCCTTCACTCCATCTCCGATAGGAAACTCCTTTGGGCCAACCTCTCTAGAGCTAGGAATATTTTCAATCATCCTTGGTTGATTATGTGAGACTTTAACTCTATTTTAAATCCATCCGAGCACATTGGTTGGGTTCCTGCCAACCTGCGTGATTGCTTTGATTTTGGAGAGTGCTGCCTTAACCTAGGCCTCACTGATCTCTCCTCTACAGGACTCTCTTACACCTAGACAAATAATAAAGTGAGATCTAAGCTTGACCGGGCCATGGTTGATAATCTTTCGCAATGCTCTTTTCCCAATGCAATCTCACTGTTTCTTCCCCCTGGTATCTCTGATCATTCCCCCTGTCTAGTGAATAGTCACAACTTCTGCCCCCGAAAGAACTCAAATTGGAAATTTTTTAATATGTGGACCGAGCATCCCAATTTCCAACAAATTGTCTCTGATTCTTGGAACCTCCCCTCAAGCGGATCTTACCAGTTTCAACTCAGGTCCAAACTACTCTTTTTGAAACCTAAGCTCAAAGAGTTGAACCTTAAACACTTCTCTCATATTTCCTCTAGAGCTGATTGTGCTAAATCCAAGCTCAAGGAGGCCCAATCCACCCTTGACACCAATCCCGGAAACTCCATATTGGCTGCCCGAATCCCCGATCTGCGGAATCAAGCAATTCGCTTTGCTTTGGCTGAAAAGCTTTTTTATAAGCAAAAAGCAAAAAGCTAAAAGCAAATACATCCTTGAAAGTGATAAATGTTCCAAATTTTTCCATGCCATTGTCAAGAAAAATCAAAAGCGGAATTTCATTCCCTCTATTGTCCTTCAAAGTGGTCTCCCTTCGGATTCTATGAATCAAGTTCATGAAGAATTTGTTCTCTACTATAAGAATCTCTTTGGCCAGTTGTGCTCCCTTCATAAGCCTGACATTAATATCATAAAACATGGCCCTACCCTTTCAGACTCAGATTGGTCTCTCCTCGTGAAACCTATAACAAGGGATGAAATCAAACAAGCTCTTTTTGACATCGAAAATGATAAATCCGATGGATACACCTCAAAGTTTTTTAAGGATACTTGGAGCACAACCGGGGTCCTGATGTGCCATCGGGTTAGGTAGGCACGTCGGGGTTAGTCGAACGCACGGATCACGTAGCCGATGAGGTTCGTGATTGTGCTCCGTCCGGAATCTGTCGTGCGAAAGCGTATAAAACGTGATGGTTGTGTAATGGGTGTATTTGGTGAGGTTCGCTCGAGGATATTATGAGGTGGCTCGGGCGAATGAGGATATGGCTCGGGAGGGATGTTTTGCGGTCGTTTAGTGGAGGAAGGTTATCACTCGTGAATGGTGCGGTGACGGGAAGGTTAGAAGGTGGCTGTGGGATGATTTAGATCTAAACACTCGAGCAATCAAGCATTTGAACCGAGTAGACCTTGGTTTGCACACGGATATGACGCACCGCGCGCTTACAAGGGGTGACGATTGCTCGGCCGGATATGACGCACCGGAGAAGCAAGGTCGGATAAGGGAATTTGACAATAAGGCTCTTGGCTCTTTGATTATCAAACATTCACTAAGTTCCATTAACGTAAAAGAAGAGTACTTAAAGAAAAACGAAACTAAACTAAAACCCTAAGAAGAATGTGGTCCGTCCGATGTCTTGGACGTCCATGATGCTCTCGTGTCAACATGCATCAAAATAGGTAGAATCCCTTATCTCGTCGTGGTAGTTACGATTCTAGGTGATTTGGTCCTCGGATGCATGGAGTGGGCTGGGCTGGTGCTCGAGTGGGCTTGGTCTTGGGCTCTGGTGGCCGAGTAGGTGGGTCGTGTCCAGGTTCACGTGGACCGTGTCCTGGGCCCGGCGATCTGTGTCATGTGGCCGCGTCCTGGGCCCGATGTCTCGTGTCTCATGGCCGTGTCTCGAGCTTCCTGGGCTGTGTCTCGTGGCCGTGTCAAGGTCCGTGTGGGCCGACGACTCAGCGAGGTGTCACGGCTTCCTTAAGATTGGCGTGGGCCAATTTAATATGCGAATCTCCGAAGCTCCTAGGAAGGCCAAAGAATGCTAATAGCTCGGCCCGTCTTGATGTTCGTCCAAAAGGGGCTTGGGTTGGCCGAACCCCTCGTGTCTTGACACTTGGTTTGTCGTCCATCTTTCGGCCCGTCATTCTTCCACTTCTAGCTAACTAGGCTAAGTGGCTGAAATCCTTAGAGGATTCCAGCCACGCTACAGGTGGTGTCGTCGTGAGCCATGGTCGAGTCGGTGGATGTGTTAGCCTCGGCCATGGGTATGTCGCTGGGCGCACCGGCTTTGGCCGTGCGCGTGTTGCTGGGCACGCGAGCCTCGGTCGTGCGCAGGTCTCCTGGTGCGTCGTGCGTGTCCGGCTTGACGGTGCTCGGATGCCAATATAGCACCATCTTTAACTGCTCTCGATCCTCCTCGGAAGGTATTTCCGAGGCTATGTTACCTGCAAAATGAGCAATTATGTTAGTAAAAACGTCCGGGCTCGGGGAATGATCGGATGTGCACTCCCGTTGCACATCAAGTCCTCTTCTCCAATGCCATCTCGGAGCAATGGAATCATGCAATCATTGCTTTAATTCTGAAAACTCACTCTTCCCCTTCGGTTTCTGACTTTAGGCCTATATCTTGTTGCTCCATGTTTTATAAAGTAATATCCAAAGTTCTTGCTTATAGGATTTCGATCCCTCTTATCAAGATAATTTACCCGAGCCAAGCTGCATTTATAAAAGGTCGTTCAATCATGGAAAATATCTTTCTTATGAAAGAGATTATGAGGAAGTACAAGGATAAAAAAGCCTCTCCAAGATGTATCATCAAAGCCGATCTTTCCAAAGACTTTGACTCGGTTAATTGGTCGTTCCTTAAAGAAGTTCTAGTTGGCTTAGGCTTCCCTCCTATCTTTGTTAATTGGCTTTCAAAATGCTACTCCACGACCTCCTATTCCATATCAATCAACGAAAGTCTTGTTGGTTTTTTCAAAGGCAAAAATGGCCTTCGTCAAGGAGACCCTCTTTCTCCATATCGTTTTGTTTTTTACCTTAAATACCGCTCGAGATTGATCAAATCCAGAAATCATCTTTCTCCTTTCAACTTCCATCCTCTTTGTAAGCATTTTAATATCACTCATTTGATCTATGTGGATGACCTCATGCTACTAGCCCGTGGTGACCCTATCTCGGTAAAAATTCTTCTTGATTGCATTGCTGATTTTGGTTCAGTCTCTGACCTAAAAATGAATCCGGCTAAGTCGAGCATTTTTTCTGCTAGAATAGGTCCAAGCGATCTCAATGACATTCTCCAATTTTCTGGTATGAGTCTCGGATCTTTTCCATTCAAATATCTCGGCATTCCTCTCTCAGTAGGAACCCTCCATTCCAATCTTTATCTCCCTCTTATCTGCAAGCTAACGGATAATGTCTTCGCCTGGGGTGCTTCCTCCCTCTCCCATACTGGCCGTCTCGAGCTTCTTAGATTGGTTCTTAAAGGAGTAGAATGCTTTTGGATGTCCATCTTTAATATCCCTGTTGTGATCAAATTAAAGGCCATCCAAATTTTCTAGGAATTTTCTTTGGGGATTGGGCAAAGCAGTTGTCGCTTGGTCCACTTTATGCTTGCCTAAATTAAGGGGAGGGCTTGGTCTTTGGGACCTTGATTCTTGGAACAAAGCGTTCCATGCTAAAGCAATTTGGAACAATCAAGGTAATAAAGAATCCCTCTAGTCTAGGTGGATCAATCACATTTATTTGAAAGACTCAGATTCCTGGACTTGGTCTCCGGGTTACCGAGTTTCTCCCTTTATGAAAAATCTCATTCAAACCCGGGTGTTCCTCCTAGAGAAGTTTTCCTCCCTAGATAAAATAAAGGAGATCATTGACACTTGGAAAAAGAAATCAAATGGTCACGGTCTTTATTTCGTATACCATTCCATCCGTCCTTCAGGCATCCCAAGACCGTGGGCTTCAATTGTTTGGACAAAGTGCATAATCCCAAAACACTCTTTCACTCTCTGGCTTGCAGCCCTTGGAAGGCTCAAGACAAAAAACCACCTAAGTTATTTGGGAATAAATGATCTCTGCTGCTTCTGTTCACTGCTTCCCGAATCTAACCAACATCTCCTATTATCTTGCCCATTCTCTAACTCCATCTGGTCCATGATTAAGTCCAAATTTGGAATCAGTAGATCCCTAACTACCCTCAAAAGCGCGCTCAAATGGACAAAGAAGGAAAACAAAGTGAATCACAAAAGAGCCATTTTGATGAAGATCGTTCTTGCTGCCTCCGTATACCATATTTGGAATGCCAGGAATGTCAAGATTTTTGAGGGGATGATTTGGTCGGATGAACACGTCTCTAGGAAGATTGAAAAGCATGTTTCCAAAATGCTTTTCTCTCTTTATCCAAAGACGGTCGATCAATTTTCCTCCTCTCCTTATTGAGTCTTACTGGTCTTCTCAATTTTTTTGCAGCTTCCTTGATTCTTCAAAAAGATGTTGCTCCCTTCGTCCCTCTCCCGCTCTCCTTGTTGCCTTGCTGCCTTGATGTTGTTTCTTTGGATTCCAAGATCCTCTCGTGATTCCAGTTGCTGCTGCTGCTGCTATTTGGTCTCTCCATTTTGCTGTTGGTGCTGCGTGATTCCAATTGATCTTCCGATGTCCATTTTATTGTTTCCTCCCCGAGCTGCCTTGATTCTACGAAATGATGTTGTTTCATTGGATCTCCTCTTCTGCCCCGCTCTCGTTGATCCACTCGAAGCTGTTTGCCGCTTTTGTTCATTGCTCCTCCTCTCGGATGGTCAAAGCTTCCCTTAGAACTGTTGCCATTTTGCTGCCGATCCTCTTCTCGGATGCTGCTGCTCTGCTCGGATGCTGCCTCTCCCATCGTTGCTCCATCTTGCTGCTGCTGCGTGTTCTTCTGATGACCATTATCTTGTTTCCTCCCTGAGGTTCTCTTTTTGTTGCCTAATGGGTTGAGCTGATAATTTTATTTTTTGCCGCTCTTCTGCCTAATGTCTCCATTGTTAGGCTTTTTGTGATTTGGTTAGTCAGAATGTTGGCTTTCCAGCCGGTTTTTTTGCTTGGGTTTTTTTGCTCGGGTTTTCGGGGGTGGTCTTTCTCAGAAAGGTGCCGGCGATGTTCTATAAGCAACATTCGCCAATCCCTAGTCGGCATCGTTTATTGTTGAGACTAGGACAATATCTGATCGTCTTCGAGCCCCCAACTTTCGTTCTTGATTGGTGAAAACATTCTTGGCAAATGCTTTCACAGTTGTTCTTCTTTCATAAATCCAAGAATTTCACCTCTTACTATGAAATAGGAATGCCCCCGACTGTCCCTGTTAATCATTACTCCAATCCCGAAGGCCAACAGAATATGATCAAAATTCTATGAGGTTATCCCATGCTAATGTATACAGAGCGAATGCTTGCTTTGAGCACTCTAATTTCTTCAAAGTAACAGCGTCGGAGGAACGACCAGGCCAATTAAGGCCAGGAATGGCAGAAAGGACTCGACTGACGGTGCACACCATAAGGCGGACCGACAGACATATCCCGAGATCCAACTACGAGATTTTTAACTGCAACAACTTAAATATACACTATTGGAGCTGGAATTACCGCGGCTGCTGGCACCAGACTTGCCCTCCAATGGATCCTCGTTAAGGGATTTAGATTGTACTAATTCCAATTACCAAACTCGAAGATCTCGATATTGTTATTTATTGTCACTACCTTCCCATGTAGGGATTGGGTAATTTGCGAGCCTGCTGCCTTCCTTGGATGTGGTAGCCGTTTCTTAGGCTCCCTCTCTGGAATCAAACCCTAATTCTCCATCACCCGTCACCACCATAGTAGGCCACTATCCTGCCATCGAAAGTTGATAGGGTAGAAATTTGAATGATGCGTCCCCAACATAAAGGTCGTGCGATCCGTCAAGTTATCATGAATCATCAGAGCAACGGACTAGGTCCGCATCGACCTTTTATCTAATAAATTTCATCCCTTCCAGAAGTCGGGGTTTGTTGCACGTATTAGCTCTAGAATTACTATGGTTATCCGAGTAGCAAGTACCATCAAAACAACTATAACTAATTTAATGAGTCATTTGCAGTTTCACAGTTTGAATTAGTTCATACTTACGCATGCATGGCTTAATCTTTGAGAGAAGCATATGACTACTGGCAGGATAAACCAGGTCGCATTCCTTCTATCCGTCTGGATCACATCCTCAGTTGAGCAGCCAAGGCGACGTCAACGCACAAGGAAAGCAATCTCAGTCGTTCTTAGTGCTAACTTGGGTCAAGCTCTCGACACTCTCCAATCCCGACAACTAATGCAATCATTTTCTACATCTGAGGCAACGACGAACAAACACATGCACACCGCTAAAGACAATCAAAAGCAACAACAAGAACTGAAGCATTGAATTTTCCTGGTGGGGTGCAGCAGCTAGCTTTTACATTCGCCGCGTATCCAAATAGGACATCGACTGAAAGGCTCCATGAGACATAGGACATGTCGAGTTTCGATCAATTATACAGAAACCGATGCATTTGCCACGACGAACATGAAGCCCACTTGAGCAAACACCATGAAGAAGAACGTGGAGCAACAGTTAATTGCACAAAGCAATGATCCTAGTAAGCTACATGCCCAAAATACCACTCACTCGCTTTTTGCTCCAACAAAGCCAAGACAAGGTCAAGCTACAACCGCGCGCCTGCCGGACATCCAGCAACCAACACAGCATATCTCTACCATCTAGCCAAGCAAGCTCAGCGCGACTGTCAAAAGCAAAGGGAACAATATTCGATCGGGTCGCTTTTCAGAAGACCAGCTTCTCTGAACGTCGACAGCCTGCAACCGCAGTAAACAATGAGAGATCAAGTGTGTCGCAAGCGACATAGCGGCCACGACTGCAGCCACGCCCACCTTTGGCCACACGAGAAAACCAATTGCTCCTTTGATTTTTTTTTTATGGAAGTATGTTTAAATAAATAAAAGAAAGAGAACAGAGGTGGGCTAATTGTGGCAAGGGGGAGGACCCACACGGGGGTGGGGGCCGGCCCAATGGCCAAGCTGGACCGAATGGTGCCGGGAGTACAAAATCAATCAAGCTAAACTATGCTCCAAATTCTCGACAAGGGAGGGGAGAACTTGGAAAAGGATCTTAAAGACCTTCCGCTCAATAGTTGTTGCAAGCTGGATCGGGGATTGGAAGGTTTTTTCAAAACACCGAGCATTGCGAGCCGACCAAAGGTGGTAGGTTGTGCATGCCAGGGCGGTCTTGTAAACATTACCGCTGAAGTTGTCCCTTCGGCTTGATGTACAATGCTACTCCTCCCCATTGGACCGAGATTTTTATGCTAACTTAGTTGATTATTTTGTAGGAAACATAACCTCGGAGTCACCCAAGGAGAACGACCAAGAAAGGCCCAAGACGTCCATCACATGGCTGGACACGAACGTGACCGAACACGCCGGGCCGGCCATGGCTGCCCATGCCGCGGGACATACGAGCTTCACCGCACACGCCGGGTCGGACACCGCACACGTCGGGCCGACGACCATGGCGTTCACCTTGACCGCTCACACCGGGCCGGACAAGACGGCCCATGACGCCGGACACGAGACCATGGCGCGCAACATCAACGGATCTACCGGGCCACGTGACACGGCCCACACCGAGACCCATTAGGGTCTCGGCCATCTTCAATAAGTGGCCGAGCACCACATTTCCCTTCAGCACTTAGAGACTTAGAGAATGAAGAGGATCAAGCCCAAATATCAAGATGACGGATTTCCAGCCCAAGACACAACCGAGACCGAGGCCCATGCAACACTCAAGGAAGCCCAATGCATCCTTCAATTTTGCTTGTGTCAAATCTTCATGGACGATATGCCTTAGCTGGAAAATAGCAACCGAGAAGATTTGGAGAGATTCACACGTATTAAATCCCATGAAGTTCGGAGATACACTCCTCGGCCGAGCGCATCCGAGCGCACCCGACAGTGCGCCCGCCAGCGCGCCCGGCAGCGCAGTGCACCCGATAGCGCACCCACGACGCAGCGTACCCGAACCACGACGCACCTCAGGGATTTCCATGCCAAATGATCCGAGACGTCCAATTCATCCGATGGCTTGAAATTACTAGTTCTCTAATTTTTCATTTAGCTTTGTCTATTTAAAGAACACTAGACTTACTTGTTTACTTAGCGAATTTTTATCAATACAAGAGCTTTGAGCTTTTTTGATAATTCTCTCAAACGACGTTACTTCTCCGTTGAGTCATATCCGGCCAAGCTTCCGTCAACCCTTGTCGACCTCTCGGTTTTTCATATCCGAGTCTTCTCCAAGGTCTACCGATTTGGATCCTTTGATTGCTCAAGCCTCCAAATTGTCCGACATCATCTTCATCTTCAGATTCATCCATAACCCGCACCATTCCCGAGCCATCATCAACCTTCCCGATCATCCGATCATATCCTCCGTGCCATCTCATTATTTTCACCTTCTAGCTTCCGCAAAACCCCACATTACCGACCATTCCAATCACCATTCACCAAACGCCCGAGTCAATCTAGCTCGCGCGCACGCCCACCGATCACGACGTGCAAAACACCCCGCCGTTGCACATCATGGCTATTCTTGGTGGTCCACTTAAGTGCAGCGGCCACTGTAGTCAGCTGACGCTTAATGCCAAAGCGCTATTTGATGGTGGTCCAGACTTCGGATGAGAAGCTGCACTCGAAGTAGAGATGCTGGGCCGTTTCTGGGTGGCGCCCGCAAAGGCCACACATACCATCCGACTCAATGAAAGCCAAGTTATCTTTGGTGGAGAGTCGACCGTGAGATGCTAGCCATAATGGGATGACTAGCTTGGGGACATGGTTATGTCAAATCGCTCGAAAGCCCGGTTTGGGTGTGCCCGAGGGCCGAAAGAAGTCATAGATGTCGGATGATTTCTTGGAAGTGGCCCATAGTGTGAGCTGGTCATCGGCCATGGCTACGGACCCGGCTTTGTCCAGGATGGCCGATCGAATACTAATAAGTGCTTTGATGAGTGGCGAGCCACGGTAGCCAGAGGACCAGGACCAGAAAGAGTACGCTTTGATATAAAAGTGATGGATCCAGCGGACCCATAACAAATCTTTTTTCTGGTGAATAGCCCATAAGTTTTTGGCGAGTAGGGCCATGTTCCACGCATAAATATCTTTGAAGCCGAGACCACCCTCGGCCTTGGGCAAGCAGCATGTTCCCCAAGCTATGTTAGCAAATGGCTTCCCCCATAGGAACAATCGGCAGATGAATGTGAGCTTGGCGCGAATAGCAGCCGGGAGAGCGAAGATGGATAGCCAAAACCATTCGACTCCTTGGAAGATTGATTTGATGAGTTCAATCCTTCCAGCAAGTGAGAGGCTTTTTACGTTCCAAATTTGAAGGTATAACCTCATTTTTTCGATTAAGGGGTCATAGTCGGGAACCCCAAGGCATTTCGGTCCAAGAGGTATGCCAAGGAATTTAGCCGGGAACGTCCCGGCAGCCAAAGGGATGGCTCCCGGCAGCCAAAGGGATGGCTGATTTTATGGCCTCAAGGTCCGGGAGGGGGATCCTGGTAGCGAAGAATGAGGACTTAGCGGAGTTCATATCAGGCCAGAAGAGGCGCTGAACTCATTCAAGCAACCGAAGATGCTTTTAATGGAGACTAGATCCCCCCTTGCAAGGAGTATCAAGTCGTCGGCGTATGCAAGGTGTGAGATCCCGAGTAGTTGGCACAAGGGATGATGGTTATACCCCGCGGAAGGGAGACGTGTGCGGATGATCCGCGAAAGGTATTCCATCACAATTACAAATATGTAAGGCGAGATGGGGTCGCCTTGACGTATACCTTTGGTGCCTTTGAAGTGTCCATGGAGTCAGCCATTGATGGCGACCGAGTAGGAGGCGGTGGATATGCACTCCATGATCCATTTGGTGAAGATACTTGGGAAACCGAGAGCTGCTAGCATTTTGTTGATGAAGTCCCAGGAAACCGAATCAAAGGCTTTGCGGAGGTCGACCTTGATGAAGCATCTAGGTGAAGACTTCTTGGAGTTATATTTCCGGATGAGCTCCTGCATGAGATGGATGTTGTCACTCATTGATCGGCCTTTGATGAATGCCGACTGGGCTTGATCGATGAGATCCGGGAGTGAGGCCGAGAGCCTATTAGCCAAAAAATTTTATATGATCTTGTAGACGGTGTTGCAGCAGGAGATGGGCCTGTAGTCGGAAGGCTTGGTGGCATGTGAAGATTTGGGAATCAAGGCAATGTAGGCATGATTCCACTGCCTTAGAAGTCGACCCGACGCGAAAAACTCCAAGACGGCTTTGGATAAGTCCGGGCAAACAGTGGCCCATGCAGACTTAAAAAACTTGGATGAGTAGCCATCCAGGTCAGGAGCCTTATTATCAGCAATGGAATCGAGGGCATCTTTGATTTCTGTCGGAGAGATGGGGGCGAAGAGCTGCTGACTGCCCAGGAGCTTGCAGAAGTAGCTGACGAATTCGGATTGAATTTTGTCAGGGCATGTGGTGGCCGAACCATCCTCCTTGGTAACTGACCCAATGAAGTTCTTCTTCGCATTCTTCTTGATAAGGGCATGGAAGAAGCGAGTGGGCTTGTCTGTGTTAATGAGATAGGTGGATTTGGCAAGCTGTTGGAGGAAGGATTTCTCAACCTTGCTAAGGAACTCGGCGAAATGCTCCTTGAGCATCTCCCATGTCTTCTTTTCTCCAAAGTGTCCGGCAAGGCCGCCTCTGTGAGCCTTGGTGATGAGAGTCTCTCAAATGCTTCCTTTCGGGATGCATATCTGTCCGCCTTGGAAAAGGAAATCGTCGTTAATGTGATATCCCGCCAATTCTCCTTTTGTGGCCGCTTCAAATCGTAAGCCAAAATCAGGATCCTCTTCGTAGCTTTTCTTCATCCATTGCAATCCAAAGAATCATACCCTAAGTTCGGTAAACAAGGTACTCTGTCTTGATAGGGCGTCAGCCACTACGTTGGTGTCGCCTTTCTTGTACTTGATGATGTAGGGGTATTTCTTCAAGAACTCGATCCATTTAGCATGTCTTCGGTTTAACTTCCCTTGTCCCTTAATGAATTTTAGGGCTTGGTGGTCGGTATGGATGATGAATTCCCGTGGCAATAGATAATGTTGCCAAACACCAATTGCTCGGATCAAGGAGTATAATTCCTTGTCATACGTGGAGTAGTTGAGTGTCGCGCCCTTTAATTTCTCGCTAAAGTAGGCTATCGGGTGGCCCTCTTGCATTAGGACCGCTCCAATGCCCGTTCCAGAGGCGTCGCACTCCACCTCGAAAGCCTTGTTAAAAACCGGGAGAGTAAGCATTGGTGCTTCGCAAAGCCGAGTCTTGATGTGGTCAAAACTCGCTTGACAAAGTTTTGACCACTCAAACTCTTTGCCCTTCATCGTAAGTTCGGTCAACGGAGCCACAATTGTGCTAAACCCTTTGATGAAGCGTCGGTAGAAGTTGGGGAGGCCGTGGAAGCTTTGCACGTCCGAGATGCCCTTCGGTGTTGGCCATTCTTGGATGGCTTTGATCTTTTCGTCATCCACTTCTACGCTGCCCTCGGACAAGATAAAACCGAGAAAGTGAATGCGCCGTTGGACGAACGTGCACTTCTTGCGGTTACCATAAAGCTTGGTCCTCCGTAAGGTGATGAAAAGCTTCTCTAAATGCTCCAAATGGCTCGGTATGTATCATCGAAATAAACGATGATAAACTTTCCAAGGAACTCGCGTAGCACGTGGTTCATAAGTGACATGCCCGGAAGCCATAGCTTGGCCGAGAGCCCTCAACAACCGGAGGGTGCAATGACCCGTAGCCGAGCAAGGAGTTTTACTAATGTGTTTGTTGATTTTGCAGGAATAATAATACCTCCTTTGAATCTCCATGATGCCCCCTCACCGGTTGNGTTTTTACTAACATAATTGCTCATTTTGCAGGTAACATAGCCTCGGAAATACCTTCTGAGGAGGATCGAGAGCAGTTAAAGATGGTGCTATATTGGCGTCCGAGCACCGTCAAGCCGGACACGCACGACGCACCAGGAGACGTGCGCACGACCGAGGCTCGCGCGCCCAGCAACACGCGCACGGCCGAAGCCGGTGCGCCCAGCGACATACCCATGGCCGAGGCTAACACATCCACCGACTCGACCATGGCTCATGACGACACCACCCGTAGCGTGGCTGGAATCCTCTAAGGATTTCAGCCACTTAGCCTAGTTAGCTAGAAGTGGAAGAATGACGGGCCGAAAGATGGACGACAAACCAAGTGTCAAGACACGAGGGGTTCGGCCAACCCAAAGCCCCTTTTGGACGAACATCAAGATGGGCCGAGCTATTAGCATTCTTTGGCCTTCCTAGGAGCTTCGGAGATTCGCATATTAAATTGGCCCACGCCAATCTTAAGGAAGCCGTGACACCTCGCTGAGTGGTCGGCCCACACGGACCATGACACGACCACCAGAAACGGCCCACCGAAGCCCAGGACATGGCCACGAGACACAGCCCAGGAAGCTCGAGACACGGCCACGAGACACGAGACACGAGACATCGGGCCCAGGACACGGCCACATGACACAGATCGCCGGGCCCAGGACACGGTCCACGTGAACCTGGACACGACCCACCTACTCGGCCACCCGAGCCCAAGACCAAGCCCACTCGAGCACCAGCCCAGCCCACTCCATGCATCCGAGGACCAAATCACCTAGAATCGTAACTACCACGACGAGATAAGGGATTCTACCTATTTTGATGCATGTTGACACGAGAGCATCATGGACGTCCAAGACATCGGACGGACCACATTCTTCTTAGGGTTTTAGTTTACTTTCGTTTTTCTTTAAGTACTCTTCTTTTACGTTAATGGAACTTAGTGAATGTCTAATAATCAAAGAGCCAAGAGCCTTATTGTCAAATTCCCTCATCCGACCTTGCTTCTCCGGTGCGTCATATCCGGCCAAGCAATCGTCACCCCTTGTAAGCGCGCGGTGCGTCATATCCGTGTGCAAACCAAGGTCTACTCGGTTCAAACGCTTGATTGCTCGAGTGTTTGGATCTAAATCATCCCACAGCCACCTTCTAACCTTCTCGTCACCGCACCATTCACGAGTGATAACTTTCCTCCACTAAACGACCGCAAAACATCCCTCCCGAGCCATATCCTCATTCGCCCGAGCCACCTCATAATATCCTCGAGCGAACCTCACCAAATACACCCCATTACACAACCATCACGTTTTATACGCTTCCGCACGACAGATTCCGGACGGAGCACGATCACGAACCTCATCGGCTACGTGATCCGTGCGTTCGACTAACCCCGACGTGCCAACCTAACCCGAAGGCACATCATCTTGGTATCAGAGCCAAAGGTTAGATTTTTACATCAAAAGTTCAATTTTTACAAGTTTACAAATATTTGGAGATGAATACGAGAAGTGGTGCCACACACGGCGCGAACCGTGACCACGCCACGACTAGTGAGCAAACAATGATCTCGGAACCCCGAGACCATGCAATCACTTTACAAGAACAGCTGGATGATACAAATCACAAATTAGACACGGTAATGCAAGGGTTAAAATCCTTGGTCCAAAGGATGGACTCAAACGAAACCCGGCAAGCGCACCCACCCGCCCAACGGCCGATAAGGAGACCGGGCCGTGGCCGAGCGCGAGCCGAGTACGAGAACTCCGAACCATCCGATGAAGAACATTATCCGGAACAACGACCGGATCGTGTTGACGATTGGAAACTACCCAAGGTTAGTCTACCTTCATTCAATGGTGCTTCTAATGGAGATAGATATTTAGATTGGGTTGAAAAGGTGGATGGTATATTTGAGCTTTATAATTATTCGGAGAAGTTGAAAATTCAATTAGCATCCTTGGAACTTACGGATTATGCTATTTTATGGAGGAATAGTTTAAAGGCTCAAAGGCGCAGAAATAATGAAGCTGAGATTAGTACGTGGAGAACTATGAAAACTCTTATGAGGCAAAAATTTGTGCCTAGTTATTATCTACAAGATTTATTTTTGCAATTACAAAGTTTGAAACAAGGAAACTCCACGGTTGATGAATATGTAACGGAGTTTGAAATATTACGGATTAGATGTGATCTATCCGAGCCCGAAGAACAAATCCGGGCAAGATTTATTAGAGGGCTAAGGTTTGAAATAGCCAATGTTGTAGAGCTACAGCCCGTGGATTCATTCGACATGCTTATACAAATGGCACTTAGAGTTGAACGGCAACTAAGGAGAAAGAGCAAAGCGACCAAGCAGCGTCCCACGCCAAGGACACCGACGCCGTTCCTACCCGTGCCACGAGCTGAAGGCCGAGGCGCCACGCCTAGGCCAATGGGCCCGAGGCGGGATGGGGACACACGACCACAAGACACGGTGAACGAGAAGCCTCGTGACCGTGAGATCCAATGCTTCAAGTGTAAACCGACGGCCAAACGGAGGTGGTCAATAGATCTTTGGGGGCGTTATTGAGAAGCATAGTGGGCTCCCGGATCTCTACATGGGATGAGAAATTACCATTTCTCGAGTTTCCATACAACCGGTGCCCGGACAACACGACCGGTATGACACCATTTGAAGCGGCTTATGGATTTAATCCCTCTTCTCCTATGGATTTACTACCATTGCCAAGGCAAGAGCTGGCTAATGCAGATGGCCTTGATAAGGCCTAGAAAATCCGCAA
>QAOC01030226.1:21860-51404 GCA_003255005.1 Begonia fuchsioides | reverse complement strand
AAAGACATAACTAGAAATTCATAATGTCCATATCTGGTTTGGAATGCCGTTTTAAGAATATCTTATGTCTTGACCTTCAATTGATAATATTCAGACCTTAAATTAATCTTCGAGAACACACATGCACCTTGTAATTGGTCGAATAAATCATAAATTCTAATCAATGCACATCCTTAATGATCTGTCCTTCTTCTTAACAAATAGGACTGGAGCTCCCCATGGTGAAAAACTCGGACATACAAAACTTTTGTTAATTAAATCTTCTAGTTGTACATTTACTTCCATTGGAGCCATTTTGTACGGGTTCTTTGATACTGGTTCTGCTCCAGGATAAACATCAATAACAAATTCAATCTCGCGATCTGGTGGCAAACCTGGAAGGTCATCCAAGAATATCTCAGGAAATTCCTTAATCACCAAAATATCGTGCAATGTCTTTTTATGCTGCTTTTACACATCAATAATGCTTGCCAGAAAGCCTTCACATCCAGTCTCTAATAATTGTCGAGCTTTAATAAAAGAAACCATAGACATACTTTGACCATATCGTATAGCTTAAAAGGAATTGTGACATCCCATTTTTCCCTTGCTTAAATTTTTTTCTTTTTGTAAACACATGTACTAACTTTAAACAATTTACGTTAAAACTTATCAATTTGAAATCCTTGAAATAAAATACAGCGGAAGACTTTTATTTAACTTCATCAAAATCGATTCTATTCGTAATAAGTAACCAAAACATACTTGTACTTTAACATTAAAACCAAGTTATTGCAAAATAGTTATAGACCAAACATAATATTATACATTATTTTTCAAACAAAACATATTCATTTACATAGGTCGCCCACGGGTCAAAATTGCACTAACAGCTGCAAACTTCTGCAATGGACGTACTTCATCACCTCAATCATCTATCCACGATAAGTAGAATCCACAATATCTATCTCATCACCTATATTACAAAGCTTATCTAATCAGCCTAACGCTCAGTAAGTTAATCCATAATAATAAAACATTTATGAGACCTTTATGCATATACTGCTTTATAAAAACAATGCAATTTCGGTATCGTTCATTTCTTTTCTTTTCTTTCACTTAACAGTCCAGTTAATATGGGAAATACCGTCTAGGGGAGAGTAGGCACAATTTGGTCCAACCTCTTGGGACAGCCAAACTCAAACCCCGCCCAACATATAACTATTTACGTACATTTTATTCATTTCACTATTTCATTAGTTTGATCGTTGAAGGTACCACTAGAGAGAGTAGACACCATTTGGCCTCCCTCGAGATAGTCTAACTCGAGCTCCTCCCTCAATGACCTATTGCATATTATCATGAAAATCATGCATGCAAATCATTTTCGTATTTTTCTTAAAACCATGATGCATGAAAAATTAAAATGCATGAACATGTTAACATGCAATAAAATATATAATTCAAACATTGCAAGCATTCTAAACATGTATCTTTATTCTAACACAAAAAAAATCAATCAATCATCAAACAAGGCACACAAACATATCTTCAAATAAATTGAGGTCAGTTTATTGTGCATTACACCCCAAACAATCCAGAATATTGCAAAATCATAAAATCCTAATTTTTGTAATGTAGTCCCCTTTAGGGCCAATCACATGCAACATTAACTTACCTTAATTCCTTAGCCTTATTGAAAAACTTGATCAATATGTTGCTGCACTTGAAAACCTAAAACACAAGTAACATAATGACATGCCACGGGATACCGCCTTGCAACCTCCAACCAAGGGATTCATGACGAGAAGTCGACCCCGAGAAGGCCTTAACTTAATTGCTCTTGATGTAGGCTTGGATGACCGAGGAGGAATGACCATTGGCGCACCAACATGGGAAGACCAAGAAGCTCCTTGTCACATGCTTATTTGGAGGAGCCGTGGAGGTGATAATGCAACAATACAAGTGGAACACCAAGAAGCTCAAGAGAAGAAAGTCCAATAACGCAGTAAGGTGAGGGACATGATTAAAGAAGTGGAAATTTGGAAGGAATTGTCAGTTTTTGTTTGGTTTTTGTAAACCTATTGTAAACTTTAATGCATGGTTTACGTAAGAACCATGCAAGAACATTGCCATATTTTAAATATGCGTATAGGTGGACGTGGGTGCAAGTGGGAACCCTAGGAAGCACCAAGGAATGGAGGATACCTTACCTTAGAGGTCATTTCCCTTAGTTGGTATCAAAAGTCCTAGAGCGGCCCACATGCCATACTTTTATGTTTGCTAAATACTTAGGAATGTAGGTGGTAATTAAGTGGTTCATGTAGCTCGTGAGAAGGAAGGTTTTAATCCTTTCTTCTCTGCATTTTTTGAAGGAGAAAATTTTGATAAAAACTTCAAGCTTTGAAGCTCATTTTCTCTCTCGGTAATTCGTTCAAAGGTGAGTCATATCCTTTGTTTCGGGTTGTCAATGGTGTTGGTGTCTTGCTAGAGCCACTAAGCCTTAGTTCAGCCTTCCTCCACCTAAGATGGACCAAGGTAATTCTGAACATCACATAGCCATCATCCATAGCAGGCCATTTGGCCGTTTGTGTTCGTTGTTGTGAATCTGTCCACCCTAGAATTTCCCAAGGTTCTTCATTTGTGTTTCGTGCCTTTTTCTGGTTCTCTCGGGCATTTCTTTTCATTTTTGGCTGAGTTCTTCCTCTCTGTTTGTGTGAAGTTTTCCCCCCAATTTCGTGTGCACGGCTCTTCCCAATCGGGAGTTGTGCATAAGCCATCCTAACCCCATTTCAGTCTCGGCAGGCACTGTTCTGGGCTTGTCCGTGTACTTAAAAGTGTCCCCATGCCATTTTAAGCTTTCCACGTGCGTTTTCCCTCCAATTTGGACACAAGAAAGTTATGTCCTTATATTATAACCCTGCCAAGTTATAGTTTTAATGCCCTTATGCATTTTGCAGAGTAACATCACCATTTCCTTGTCGTCATCTCTCTCTCTCTCTCGGTTGGCCTTTGGCCGTGACTTGTTTTGTGTCCTCTCTTTCCCGAACACCTCCACAACTATTGGAGCGTGTCACATAATTCATTAATTTTAAAGTATTGCTTTGGTATAACATGATCTTCAATCGATTGTAACGTTAGCTAGACTAATCCGAATATTGCAATTTAGGTGTTTGAATGTTTCTTAGGATGTCTACTCTAATTCATCAGAAGACATCAAAGTAATTTGAAGCATCTATACATATGTTATATGCCTAATTCAAAAATTGTCCAGGATACATTATTTTTTAGTAACTGTTGTAGAACAGAAACTTCAACCGGTCATACTTAAGTTATACTTTTTGGATTGAGGCGATTCACGTTTCATTCTTCTCCATAAAATGTCTATTTCAAATCATCAGAAAAGTTTCAAATCATTTGAAAACTTGAACTTCTAGTAAAATTACAAATCCTAAAACTACCTGATTTTCTCAAATTTTTTTGCATAATCTTGATATAAACATCACCAACATGCTTAATTAACCATTCTGAATCAATTCATCAATTTAAACATGCACTTAGGGTTAGAATTGATACCTCAGATTAGAGAAGATCGAAACTGAAACCCTTGAGTCGTTTGTTTCATCTTCTTTTCTCCTATTTCCTTCTAGAGTGAACTAAACTTGCTTTAAACATAAAAACTCTTCACCAAAACTTTAATCCAGCAAAAGAACCTCACTTAATATTCCAAAACCAGAGAGAATCAAGAAGAGAGCTGAAGAACTCGTGGGTTTCTCAGCTTTTCAAGGGAGTTCTTAGGGTAAAATTACCTTATTATCCAATTTTTCCATGTTAAAATTCATATTTGCCCTTACTTTTGCTTATATTTGTAAAAATATCTTAATTATCATCTTTTAATCATACATACTTAAATTAATTAATCTAGATAATCTTCAAGATTAACTTAATTACCTTTTAATCATTCACTTATTACACCTTAATCATGATTAGGCACTAATCTAATGGTGAAATGTGGCACTTTCTTATTGCTTCACTACTTTAATATATAAAATCATAATTTACATTTAATAATATTCTATGATTAATATTTATTCAAATTATATCATTGATTAAGGAGAAAATGTAAGGTGGAGGTGTCATATCCTTTAACTATGGTTAGCTTTACTAATTAATTTAGATTAGTAATAACTTAAGTTTTAAGGCTATTAATACATAAACATATATATTAAGATGTTAGGATCTTATTTCTTCAAAAAGTTTGGGTATTACATGTAACAACCCTCATTTTATTTTAAGAATTTGTGATTTTAAGATGGAAACGTTTAAGATTATTTTTATGAATGTTGCTTGAATATTAGAGTTTAAAGGTATTTTGGATATTAGTAAATTAGTAGGTCGAAGGTGATGAAGGAAATAAGTGATTTCCGGTCGACCGCTATGGATTAGCGGTCGACACTTTGTATACCGGTCGACCCCAGGATTTAGGAGGGGTCGACACAATTGGAACTTTCGGTCAACCCCAGGATCGAGGAGGGGTCGACACGATGAATACTTTCGGTCGACCCCAGGATTGAGGAGCGGTCGACATAAGTGACTCTCGGGAGGACATTCGGTCGACACAACGGGCGAGTGGTCGACACAAATGACTCTCGGGAACTTCCTTCGGTCGACACAAAGATCGAGCGGTCGACACAAACAACTCCTTCCCCAATTTGAGTTGAAAAGTCAACCAAAACATGTAGAGTTTTCATTGGTGGACTTAAAGGAAAGTTTGATTTTTGTTTAATTAAGGAGATAAGAAGGCATGGTCTTCCATTTTCCTTCTGCCACGATTTCTTCTCCCTATTTTCCTCTAAGCTCTCACGTCTTGATCAAAGGGAGAGTGAGATTGAGAAAGAAAATAAGTTTTGTGAGAGAAAATAGTGAGAAAGTGGGATATCTCAAGAGAGGTGAGGTAGGAAACTCTAAAGCTTTCGTGGAGACTGAAGTTTAAGGTAATTTTCTACCATCTGAGTTTCTTTTAGGTTAAGTAAGGATAATATGATGGTATTGGTTGAATTGATGGATAAAAATGAAGGATTTCTTGTAAATTGTTAGAAAATCAGTTGATTGTGTGCAAGGTTAGGGTTTTTGGGATTCGGTCAAATTGTAGCATGAATTTGAGTTTATGTCCTTCATAAGAGTTAGAGTAAACTCTTAGAGTCATTTATAGCTATTGGAATCACTCAATGCGAAGCTATGTATAGAAAGTTATGGACGTGGCAAGTCAGTGTACAGAAACTGGGGAGAGCTGTGGTCGACCCCTTATAGGTTTGGTCGACCGATTCTCAAATTAAAAACACACGGTCTCCATTTTGTCGACATGGGATGACCCCTTATAGTTTGGGTCGACTGATTCGGGGTTCAAACAGTGAATGCCCTCTGTTTTGTCCATATAAGTCGACATGCGTTAGTTTTGTGAATTTGGTGTCTTCTAAGAAGTTATAGTAGACTCCTTAAGGAACGATTTGACACCTTAATCATAAAAAATGGATCATTATCGAGGAAGTTATAGTCATTGAAGTTGGAATAGAAAGTTAAGACTTTATGCAATTTTTGATTCTTATATGATTTATATGTTTAGGTCATTTATTGGATTAAAAATGGACTAAAGTGGATTGATTCAAGAAAACAACTAAGGTAAGTAAATGTTGCATGTGATTGGCCCTAAGGGGACTACATTACAAAGATTAGGATTTTATGATTTTGGAATATGCTGGATTGTTTGGGGTGTAGTGCACAATACAATGACCTCAATTTATTTGAGGATATGTTTGTGTGTCATGTTTGATGATTGATTGATTTTTTGTATTAGAATAAAGATACATGTTTAAATGCTTGCAATGTTTCAATTGTATATTTTATTGCATGTTAACATGTTCATGCATTTTAATTGTTCATGCATCATGGTTTTAAGAAAAAAATATGAAAATGATTTGCATGCATGATTTTCATGATAATATGCAACGGGTCATTGAGGGAGGAGCTCGAGTTAGACTGACTCGAGGGAGGCCAAATGGTGTCTACTCTTTCCCGTGGTACCTTCAACGATCAAATAATGAAAGAAATGAAATAAACGAAATGTACGTAAATAGTTATATGTTGGACAGGGTTTGAGTTTGGCTGTCCCAAGAGGTTGGACCAAATGGTTCCTACTCTCCCCTAGACGGTATTACCCACATTAGCTGGACTATTAAGTGAAAGAAAAGAAATAAAATGAAAGATATTGAAACTGTATTGTTTTTATAAAGCAGCAAATGCATAAAGGCCTCATAAATGTTTTATTATCATGGATTAACTTACTGAGCGTTAGGCTCATTAGATAAGCTTTGTAATGTAGGGATAAATGCTTGAGGTGGTGAAGTACGTCCATTGCAGAAGTTTGCGGCTGTTAGTGCAATTTTGACCGGTGGGCGACCCATGTAAATGGAAATGTTTTGTTTGAAAACTAATGTATAATATTATATTTAGTTTATAACTTTTTTGTAATAACTTGGTTCTAATGTTAAAGTACAAGTATGTTTTGGGTTACTTATTATGAATATAATTGGTTTTGACAAAGTTAAATAAAAGTCTTCCGCTGTATTTTATCTCAAGGATTTCAAATTGATAAGTTTTACCTTAAATTGTTAAAAGTTAGTACATGTGTTTACAAAAAAAAAAAAAATTGGGCAAGGAAAAATGGGACGTTACATTACATTCCACCCTCCTTACTTAAAATTTTGTCCCCAAAATTTAAATGTCAAAAAGTTCTGGATACTTCTTCATCATGTCTTGTTGCCTTTCCCACGTGGCTTCCTCAATAGTATGGTTTCTCCATAGGAATTTGACTAAAGGGATTTGTTTGTTTCTAAATTCTTTTGTTTTTGAATCCAAGATCCTTACCGGTTTTTCTTCATATGTAAAAGTAGGCTCAATGTTGATAGTTCTACCTTCAATCACATGAGTAGTATCACGTAAACATTTTCTTAACATTGAAATGTGAAAAACGTTGTGGATTCCAGCCATAGATGATGGCAATTTCAACATGTAAGTAGTTTTTCCTAACTTCTTTATAATAGGGAAAGGTCCAATAAATAGTGGAATAAGCTTTCTCCTTTTTAAAAACCGCATTACTTCCTTAAAGGAAAAATCTTTAAGAACACCTCATCGCCTTCCTCAAATTGTAGCTCTCTTCGCCTTTGATCTGCATAATGTTTCTATCTGTTTTGAGCTATTTTGATTCTTTCTCGAATAACTTTCACTTGATCTGCGATTTGTTGTAAAATTTCTGGACCATACAACTTTGCTTCTCCAACTTCATCCCAAGACAATGAAGATCAACATTTTCACCCATACAATGCCTCATACGGGTCCATACTAATTGTTGATTGGTAGCTATTATTATATGCAAACTCTACTAATGGTAACATCTTACTCCATGTAGTTTGAAAATCCAATACACATGCTCGTCTTTCGGTTTGACCATCAGTTTGGGGATGAAAATTCGTGCTAAAAGTCAATGTAGTCCCCATTGCCTTATGTAAACTTTTCCAAAATTTTGAAGTAAATCTTGGATCACGATCTGATACTATTGATGCTGGAATTCCATGCAGTCTTATAATCTCTTGAACATAATTCACGCATATTGATCCATAGAAAAATTCATTCTGACCGGAAAAAATGGGCTGACTTTGTTAATCTATCAACAATCACCCAAATAGCTTCAAGCCCCTTTTGTTGTTTTTGATAATCCCACAAAGTCCATTAATATATGCTCCCATTTTCATTCCGAGATTGGTAAAGATTGAAGTGTTCCTGCAGGCCTTTGATGTTCAACTTTAACTTCTTGACATGTGACACAAAATTCCACATGTTTTGCTACGTCCTCCTTCATATTTTGCCACCAAAAGTGCTGTTTTAAATCCCGATACATTTTAGTACGTCCCAGATGCACCGTAAATTTCTTGAAGAATGGGCTTCCGATAATATTTTCTTCTGTAATTCTTGCTTTTCCAGAATATACCATCTATCTTTAAACTTCAGAACACCATCATCCGAACACTTAAAGTCAGAAGAATTTGGCTTTTTGCCCAATTTATATCGTTTATATTTTTGATCCTCCAATTGAGCTTCTTTGATTTCATCCATAAGAGTTGTCTTCAAAGATAATGCTGCAAGCATACAACTCAAATTTGACACTACTTATAAGCCAGACTTTTGAATTTCAGATTGAAGCGTTATAGACATTTCCAATTGGACCTGTATGAACTTCCTACTCAATGCATCAGCCAGCACATTAGCTCTGCCGGGGTGATATTTGATTTCAAACTCATAAGGTTTTACAAATTCGAGCCATCTTCGTTGCCTCATATTCAGGTCTTTTTAGGTGAATAAATATTTCAGACTCTTATGGTCTGAAAATATCTCGCATTGTTGCCCATATAAATAATGCCTCCATATTTTTAATGCAAAAACAACTGCAGGTAATTCTAGATCATGAGTAGGATAATTTTTGACACGGAATGGAGGGGTATTATATTTAGGAAGTGGGAGAATCGGGTTAGGTTAATGGAAAACGATAATCCAATAATTCCAAAATCGAGACTGGAATTTGGGATGGCAATAACTCGATGATAAGATCGATTTTCAGGCTGAAATTTTGAGGGAAACTTTGGAGAAGAGTTAAGAAATACACCTCAAAATTTTAAGGCAATCACGTAGATGGATCGGTCAGAATGTAATTTAACAGTAACAATACTCAACGGTGGCTGAAAATTGACAACTGGCGGAAGAAAGGAATTATCAAACGAAATCAATGATGGAAGAAGAAGCTTATGGACTTCAAGCTCACCCTATGACTTTGAGGAAGGCTGGAGACTTTGAAGCAAAAAGAGAACCTCAACTCGGAGGAGAGAACCCTTGAGGAACCACGGTGGCCAGAGGATCGCGACTGCCGGTTGAAGTTGGAAAATGTCCCGGGAGAGGGAGAGCTAAAAGCTTCTTTAATTCAAATTCCAAATTGCCTTACAATCACCCAATGGGAGAGGTTTTATCTGATGAGAAGAGTGGGAAAAATGGAGAGAAAATTGAGGGCCAAAGGCATGCAACTTGCATGCTGGAAATTGAAATAAAGGAGGAAAATTGGACCAATGATATTGCAAGAATGTGAAAGCCACGTGATCTTAAATCTCCTCAGCCATTTTTCCCTTCTTCCTTGGCCCAAAATACACTTCTTTTAGCAGAAAATTCCTCATGCAAAACACCATGCAAGCATGCAAAAATAAACACAATAAAACCTAGCTGATAAACCCTCTCGGGTTCTCCAAATATCCAACGTAAAATTCACATAACAATTAAGCTACAAATACGATAAAATTCCTTCAATCCATGTAAATGCTGGTGAGTTGAGTCGTGAAACCCTTGATCACTTTGCATGGGACTCCAACTTGCCATGCAACGTGATACTTCAATCGGGTTCAGGTTCGGGCTTGATTCCGAAGCTCTCGGTTTTTGGTTGAAAATCCACCTTTTCTCCACGTCAAATTATCATGTGTTTCGGCCTTGTTTGATCCTCCAAAGTTGGCTTAGAAATGTATAATTCTTAAATTAATTTTCTTGGAAAATTAACGAACATATTAGAAAAATTCCGAGCTCGGGCTCGGGTGATTGCTCCGCTTGACATGCCAATCCGTGGCATGTCAATTTTGCTCATACCCTTTTAATTTCCTTGATGCATAAGCGATCACCTTTCCTTCTTGCATCAATATGCAACCTAATCCAATTTTGGAAGCATCACAGTAAATTGTGAATTTACCGTCCCCAGTTGGAATTTTCAAACTTGAGGCTGATGTCAATTTTTTTTTTCAAGTTCTGGAAACTTCTATCACATTAATCTGACCATCAAAACTTCATGTTTTTCTTTGTTAATAGGGTCAAAGGAATTGCTATCTTTAAAAAACCTTTAATGAATATTCTATATTATCCAGCTAACCTAAGAAAACTACGTACCTCATTAACAGTCTTTGGCTGTGGCCAATCCATCACTGCTTGGACTTTTGATGGATCAACATAAATACCTTCCTTGGATACTACGTTTCCAAGAAAGTTAACCCTATCAAGCTAGAATTCACATTTAGAAAAATTAATATATAACATATGTCGTCTTAAAGTTGATAATACTGCCTTTAGATGTCCCATAAGCTCTTCCCTTGTTTAAGAATATATGAGAATATCGTCGATAAACACAATTATGAATTTATCTAGATACTCCTGGAATACGCAATTCATTAGATCCATAAAGGCAGCAGGACCATTAGTCAATCCAAAAGACATCACTAAAAACTCGTAATGTCCATATCGAGTTCTAAATGCTGTTTTCGGGATATCTTCTGCTTTGACCTTCAATTGATAATATCCTGATCTTAGATCAATCTTTGAGAACACCCGTGCACCTTGGAATTGGTCAGATAAATCATCAATCCTTGGAAGCAGATACTTGTTCTTGATCGTTAATTTATTCAATTCTTTGTAGTCAATACACATTCTCAGTGATCCATCTTTCTTCTTAACAAATATTATTGGAGCTCCCCATGGCGAGAAACTTAGACGTATAAAGCCCTTGTGTACTAATTCCTCCAATTGTCTAACGCCCCAATTCCCGAGTCACCGCTTACTTGTTTTTCTTACTTACTTACTTCGGCGACCCGATAACCGTTCCGTTACTGTGCTCTAACTTACTTACTTACTTACTTAGGTGGAAAACTCGTTTTCTTTAAGTTTCTGAAACTATCTTTAGCTTATAAAATAGTTTACAAGAAATACCTTCGAATTAAAAACGTACATACACTCTTTGAGAATAACAATTTATTATTCCACCTTTTATCAAAATACATAAGCATTTAATAACTGAAACTTACAGCGGAAGAATATAGTTCAAATACATTCATTTCAAAACATTGGTAATCTATAACACCAAAATAAGGGTATACATCTTAATTACATCTTCAAAATATTCAAAACATTCAAAACATTTTATATTCTAACTGTGTGTGTTATACATCACTCCACGTCGATCATCGCTCAATAAACCGTATCATTTTGAACACTCCTCTGTTCTAACTCCTTGATCAGTCATTTGCACCCATTCTTCCATTACATCCCCTACATGGCAAGCCTAAACTATGAGCCTAAAACTCAGTAAGAAGCATAACTATAAAATGCAATGAATGAGTATGCTATGTCGTTAAAACAATGCACATTTTCATTTTGTTCTTTATTGCATTATTCTTACTTATCGATCCAGCTCTCCACCTCGTGGTTCCACCGGTCATTTACATTTTTATTCTTGCTTATCGATATGGCTCCGCACCTCGTGGTTCCACCCAGTCCTCGAGACCGAGCTCTCCACCTCGTGGTTCCACCCAGTCCTCGAGACCGAGCTCTCCACCTCGTGGTTCCATCGGTCGTTTACATGTTCTAATATTCAAGTTCTTAATTCATCGGAGACGAAACATAATCAGCGTCCCATACCACCAATCATATCTAGCTTACCTCCAACTACGTTGTAAAACCATGCATGAAAGTAATTCGTTCATATTTTGTAAAACTATGATGCATGACCATGTGACTATGAAAACATCACTTAAATTACATCAAACATAACATGAAATAAGCATACATCACCAAACATGTCGTGCAAACAAACATGCAACACACATCAATCATAATCCTAATCTTTGCAATGTAGTCCCACTTAAGGGCCAAACCATCTTAATGCAAACTTACATTCGTAGCTATCTTGAATCAATCCACTTGAGCCTCTTTTTAATCCAATTTAGGACCTAAACATACAAATCATTTAAGGATGAGAATTCATGTAGCATGATTTGTTTTATTGCATAAAGTCATAACTTTTATCCCAACTTTGAATGACTATAACTTCCTCATTAATGATGCATTCCTGATGATTAAGGTGTCAAATTATTCCTTAAGGAGTCTACTATAACTTCTTAGAAGACACCAAATTCAGAAAACTAACGCATGCCGACTTATGTGGACAAAACCGAGGGCATTCACTATTTGAACCCCGATTGAGTCGACCCAAACTGTAAGGGGTCGACCCATGTCGACAAAACAGAGAGCCTGCCTTTCTAAATTTGAGGATCGGTCGACCCAAACTTAAGGGGTCGACCCAAACTCTCCCCAGTTTCTGTACAGTGACTTGCAATGCCCATAACTTTGTCTATATAGCTCCAAATTGAGTGATTCTAACGGCTATAAATTACTATAAGAGCCTAATTTAACTCTTATGTTGGACACAAACTCAAGTTCGTGCTAAAATGTCACCAAATCTCAAAAATCCTAACCTTGCGCATAAATAACCGATTTCACAGAAATTAACATGAAATCATTCATAATTATCCACAAACCCAACCAATACATCATATTATCCTTACTAAACATAAAAGAAACTCAGAGGATAGAATAATACCTCGAACTTCAGCCTTCACGAATTTACTTGGGATTTTCTACTTTACCCCTCTTGAAATAACTCACTTACTCACTCAAGGACGCCTAAACTCACCATTTTTCTTCCTCAACACCTCTCTTCTTTGAAAAATCTCACTCTCCTTTGAGCTTAGAGCAACAAAACAGGAGAAAATGGAAGAGGGTTTGTGGCTGGGAGAAAGATATGGCAGCCCATGCCTTTTATGTCCTTTATTAACCATAACAATATTTCCTTCAAGTCCACCAATGAAAACTCTACATGTTTGGTTGACTTTTCATCAACATGTATGAATGTGTCGACCGCTCGTCTAATTGTGTCGACCCAATCTATTCCCGAGAGTCATTTGTGTCGACCGCTCAGTCCTGGGGTCGACCAAAAGTGTCAATTGTGTCGACCCTTTCTAAATCCTGGGGTCGACCGGATACATACTAAAGGACTATTTTGTGTCGACCCCTCTTCGATCCTGGGGTCGACCGAAACTTCCATTTGTGTTGACCCCTCCCAATTCCTGGGGTCGACCGGATCTTACTTGAAGGTAATCCTTTAGTGTATTTAACCCAACTTACTTCATTACTTTACTTAAACCTAGCAACCATCAAACAATGTACTTCAAACAAACACCAATCAAACTCAAACACTTGGGCCGGTGCACGGTGTGATAAACCCAAGACAGAGTATTCTTCTTCCAATTATTCATAATCGTAACCAACATTCATAAAGAAAAATCTTAAACACTTTCATTTTAAAATCATAATTCTTAGAATAAACGAGGGTTGTTACATTCTACCCTCCTTAACAAAAATTTTGTCCTCAAAATTTAGACTTCAAACATCTCTGGATACTTTTCCTTCATTTCTTGTTCTCTTTCCCAGGTGGCTTCTTCCACGTTATGATTTTTCCCATAGATCTTTCACCAATGAGATTTGCTTGTTCCGCAACACCTTTATCTTAGTATCCAGCGTTCTTATTGCTTGCTCCTTTGTTTATTGTAGGCAATCCAACTACAAAATCCTAAGTAACCAAAATATTTCCTACATTTTTCTTCATTATTTCATTCAAAGTTACTATCCCTTCTTTTCTGTAACCTTTTAATCATCTCTTTTAATCCCAATTGCATTAAATAACTCAACCCTCTATTTCTCCTTCTTTTAAGTTGATTGACACATCTCTTCATATCTCATCATCATTCAAACACAACTCACATTCTATCATTTTCTAAGTCATTCAATTGTATTAAACTATTGATTTATTTTCATCCTTCTATATTTGTATGCTGCTTTTTCAATCTTAGTTATAATCAAGACAGGTCCAATAGCTTTTGGAATGAGTCTTCCTCAACCAAACTTGAGTCCTGTCTAAGCTAGCATACCCTTCATCTTGGTCTCGCGACACCAAAATCCTTTTTCCAAATCATGCATATTGATCCCTGAGTTGTTGTAACATATTTGGATCATATAATTCGTTTTTCTAGTATTATCTAATATGGGGTAATTTACACTCCTCATCATCCTTCACCTTATAAAGGTTGTACTAATTGTAGCTTAGTAGTAATGAATGTAAGTAAACTCCGTTAAGGGCAACAACTTGCTCTACGACTCTTTGAAACTTGAACACTTATGCTTTCACTATGTCTTCTAAATTTAGGTTGCCCTTTTTATTCGTCTACCGGTTCAGGGATGAACCACCGTTCATATTTCTAAACTTTTCTCATGGTCTTTCTAAAACAATGGAGATTGATATTCCAACTAATCTTACTATCTTTTAGATGTGCATCTCCACATACTTGTCCAAAATGTTTGAAACATTCAACTTGTTATGTCCATAAAGCTACAGGTGCATTTGTTACTCTAACATATATCTTCCAAAAACTCATAGTGTTTATATTCTTCATGAATGTCATCTTGAAATATCGTCCATTTTGATCGAACAAGTTGTCAATCTTTGATGACATACACTTATCCCTTATCATTAGCTTACTTAATTTCCTGTCCTTGAATTTGTTCTTGGGTGTTACTTTTCATTTAGGGATAGTTTCTAACTAGATGTCCTATTCTCTTTGCATTTAATACATTGTCATGTGTCGATAACGCATTTTTTTTCCAAAATGCCTCCTTTAAGTCTATGGCATTACTTGGCTGGTGAAGAACCTTAAACTTACTTTTTGCTTTACCTCCTTTGAGTTTATTTTCAATTGATCCTTTTTGTTCTTCTCAGTGGTTGTCTTTCTTTACTTGATTGAGGTATTATCGATTCTAAGGATTTCTCATCAGAGATTTCTTATACCTCGTAAACCACATTTAAATTTTCCAAGATTCTTGGCCACCACATTAGCATGATTAACGTTCTTGGTACCAGTTACTTTAACTCCTCTATAAGTTTCCAACTTTAGACCTTGAATATACTAGTACACTTTAAGTTTTTTTTTTTACTCACCTAAGTGCGGGGCAAATTTTAATAAACCTCAGAACGTCTTTGTCACTGGGGTATAAATCGTGGTAGTTTCTTGAAGCTTTATACTCACCAGATATATTCATCCTATAATTAGTAAATCTTACTTCTTTTTCGTGAGTATATTTACTTCCAACTAATCTGTCAACATCTTCCTATTTATATGAATCATAACTTTCCATTGATTGCAACCAATCCATGTTTTTATGATTTGGTTCATGCATGGATACAGGATGACTAGGACGTTCATTGCGAAACTTTAATTTTTCTTTTCTTCCATAGTCATGCTCACTTGAGACATGACAATATTGATAATCGTCTAAATGAGACATTTTGTAGTCTTGGGGCATCTTACCTACCACTTCAACATGGTCATCCGAAGCATCTAAAAATTGACCATCTTGCTTTTATGAAATTCTTTCTCTGCCATAGTCGTTGTAATCGAAAATAGAATTCCTAGTATATGTAGGATGCTCTTCCATCATACCATCTCTTCCCAGACTTGCATATGGCCCTGTTATATCTTGTCTCTCCACAGTTGTGTCCATAATTATAGGTTCCCTATGCTCATCCTCACTATGTTTAAGACCATAACCCATTTTAGTATGCAAGTGAGCCCTTTTTATTTAAGCTCCCTTGAGCATATTCATGAGCATGATTTGTTGTTCTGCCTAGTTTAGAGTAAAGCTAATCTTCATGCTCATTCCTAGGACTAAAAACAATTTGTTGATGATAATTAGCACTCCTATTTCTTTCATCATAATCTAGTGGCCTTGACTTATATTCGTCACTTCTCCTCAAAATTCACGGCAAGATGCAATCCTTTCTTTATGGACTTAAACTCCCCTCTTGGATGTGAAAACTATGAGAGTATCTGTTGGGATGGTAGTCCACTCTTCAGCTAACACAGGATCTGTGGACTGTCCATAAAAAGGTGGAGGATTCATTTTCCTAAATCTCTCATAGCTCAGCCCTCCACCATTCTTGTTTCGTCCATTGCTTTGCTCTTCTTCATTCATCATTCACTCCAGTTGTTGAGACTGGCAGTTAACCAACTATAACAGTTGGTTAATAGCAGTCTCATTAGTTCCCTCTGGAATATTTCTTCTTCCTCTCCTCGTAGTCATTCAATCACCAATCAGATCGTTAGTACTCCAAAATAAGTATCTCTCAACTTTAATCCTTCTATAACATCGAAGCATGCAAATGATACAGTTATTGAGCTTTCTTGAGTACCGACTTAAACCCTGTGCACTCACCCTTTCGTTTCCTTATTTATTTGTGTGTGTTTTGCTCTGATACCATAATTGTAATGCCCCGATTCCCGAGTCACCGCTTACTTGCTTTTCTTACTTACTTACTTACTTACTTCGACGACCCGAGAACCGTTCCGTTACTGTGCTCTTACTTAGTTACTTACTAAGGTGGAAAACTCGTTTTCTTTAAGTTTCTGAAACTATCTTTAGCTTATAAAATAGTTTACAAGAAATACTGTCGAATTAAAAACGTACATACACTCTTTGAGAATAACAATTTACTATTCCACCTTTTATTAAAATACATAAGCATTTAATAACTTAAACTTACAGTAGAAGAATATAGTTCAAATACATTCATTTCAAAACATTGGTAATCTATCACACAGAAATAAGGGTATACATCTTAATTACATCTTCAAAATATTCAAAACATTCAAAACATTTTATATTCTAACTGTGTGTGTTATACATCACTCCTCGTCAGTCATCGCTCAATAAACCGTATCATTTTGAACACTCCTCTGCTCTAACTCCTTGATCAGTCATTTGCACCCATTCTAGTCTTACAGCCCCTACATTGCAAAGCCTAAACTATGAGCCTAAAGCTCAGTAAGAAGCATAACTATAAAATACAATGCATGAGTATGCTATGTTGTTAAAACAATGCACATTTTCATTTTGTTCTTTATTGCATTATTCTTACTTATCGATCTAGCTCTCCACCTCGTGGTTCCACCCAGTCATCGAGACTGAGCTCTCCACCTCATGGTTCCACCGGTCATTTACATTTTTATTCTTGCTTATCGATCCGGCTCTGCACCTCGTGGTTCCACCGGTCATTTACATTTTTTATTCTTACTTAACGATCCAGCTCTTCACCTCATTGTTCCACCCAGTCCTCGAGACCGAGCTCTGCAACTCGTGGTTCCACTGGTCGTTTACATGTTCTAATATTCAAGTTCTTAATTCATCGGAGACGAAATATAATCAGTGTCCCATACCACCAATCATATTCGTTTACCTCCAACTACATTGTAAAACCATGCATGAAAAAAGTTCATTCATATTTTGTAAAACTATGATGCATGACCATGTGACTATGAAAACATCACTTAAATTACATCAAACATAACATGAAATAAGCATACATCACCAAACATGTCATGCAAACAAACATGCAACACACATCAAACATAATCCTAATCTTTGCAATGTAGTCCCACTTAAGGGCCAAACCATCTTAATGCAAACTTACCTTTGTAGCTATCTTGAATCAATCCACTTGAGCCTCTTTTTAATCCAATTTAGGACCTAAACATAAAGATCATTTAAGGATGAGAATTCATGTAGCATGATCTGTTTCATTGCATAAAGTCATAACTTTTATCCCAACTTTGAATGACTATAACTTCCTCGTTAATGATACATTCCTGATGATTAAGGTGTCAATTTTTGCCTTAAGGAGTCTACTATAACTTCTTAGAAGACACCAAATTAAGAAAACTAACGTATGTCGACTTATGTGGACAAAACATAGGGCATTCACTGTTTGAACCCCGATTGAGTCGACCCAAACTGTAAGAGGTCGACCCATGTTGACAAAACAGAGAGCTTGCCTTTCTAAATTTGAGGATCGGTCGACCCAAACTATAAGGGGTCGACCCAAACTCTCCCCAACTTCCGTTCACTGACTTGCGATGCCCATAACTTTGCCTATATAGCTATGAATTGAGTGATTCCAACGGCTATCAATTACTATAAGAGCCTAATTTAACTATTATGAAGGATATAAACTCAATTTCGTGCTACAATTTGACCAAATATCAAAAACTCTAACTATAACAAACCTCGTTTTTTTTATTATTATTCTCTTTTAAGGATTTGTGACTTTAAGACGGAAGCGATTAAAACCTTTTTATGAAAAATGCTTAAACGTTAGAGTATTAAAGTATTGTGGCTATTAGTAAATTAGTAGGCTGAAGGTGATGAAGAAAATAATGTTTAAGAAGTATGTGGGATGATGTTATTCAGAAAGGTTGGAAAATTATATAGGTTCGGTAGACACAATTTGCAGTCTGTCGACATAGAATAGCTTTCGGGAGTTCATTTGGTCGACCGCATGGTCAAGCGGTCGACACCTTCAAGTTCGGTCGACACAATAGACGAGCGGTCGACATAGCATAACTTTCGGGAATTCATTATGTCGACATAAGTCGACTTATGTCGACATAAGTTGGAAAAGTCAGCAAAATCAGCAGAATTTTGATTGGTGGACATAAAAGGAATATTGATTTTATTTAATAAAGGGGCTTTAAGTGGGTTCGTGTTCCAAATCAAAGGAGGGTGAGATTGAGATAGAGAAGAAGTTTTGTGAGGAAAAGGGTGAAAAAGTGAGTGACTTCAAGAGAAAAGAAGTGAAGAGCTTTGATATTTCGTGGAGGCTGAAGGCTCAAGGTATTTTCATGTCCTTTAAAGTTCTTGTAGGTTCAATAATGATAAAAAGATGATGTTGGTTGAATTAGTAGATAAAAATGAAGTTTGTGTCAAGTGTTTCAAAATTAGTTATTTACGTACAGGGTTAGGTTTTTTGGATATTCGGTCGACTATTTTTACGAATCTGAGTTTATGTCCTTCACAAGAGTTATAGTAGACCTTTAGAGTCACTTGATTCGGAGTTATGTAGGAAAAGATATTGAAGTCGCAAGTTGGTAGACGGAAACTGGGAGAGCACCGGTCGACACATGATTGACCGGTCGACACAAAATAACTCTCTGTAAATGGTTCGGTCAACCGCATGAATAAGCAGTCGACATATTATGCTAAGTTAGGTCGACATCTATAGGTTATGTCGACCGTTTCTTGAGTTCCAGAAATGTATGCTCTCTGTTTTGTCGACGTAAGTCAGCATGCTTTGGTTTTCTGAATTGGGTGTCTTCTAAGAAGTTATAGTAGACTCCCTAAGGAACAATTTGACACCTTAATCATTTGGAATGGATCAATATAGAGGAAGTTATAGATTTTCAAAGTTGGAACAGAAAGTTAAGACTTTATGCGAATTCTGATCCGTATATGATTTATAGGTTTAAGCCATCGATTGGATTAAAAAGGAGACTCAAGTGGATCGACTCAACTTAGAGGCTAAGGTAAGTTAGCATTAAGATTATTTGGTCCTTAAGTGGGACTACATTGCAAAGATTAGGATGATTGTTTGATGTGTGCTGCATGTTTGTTCGCATGATATGTTTGGTGATGTATGCTTATTTTCATGTTATGTGATATGATTTAAGAGATGTTTTCATGTTCATATGGTCATGCATCATAGTTTTACAAAATGTCTACGAACTATTTTCATGCATGTTTTACAACGTAGTTGGAGGTAGCGAGATATAATTGGTGGTATGGGACGCTAATTATGTTTCGTCTCCGATGAATTAAGAACTTGAATATCAGAACAGTAAAGTAAAGTAAATGGTTATTACAGGCCTGAGCACCTCAAGTAGTAAAGTAGTGAGCTCACGATCAGTAGAAGTTGAAGTAGGTGGAGGGGGTGTTCTTGAGATCCTGTAATATTTCCAAAGATAAAGAAAATATGAAACCTAAGAAACGTGAATGAAATGTGCATTGTTTTATCAACAGCATAGCATACTCATGCATTGCATTTTATAGTTATGCTATTTACTGAGCTTTAGGCTCATAGTTTAGGCTTTGCAATGTAGGGAATATAATAGAGGAAAGTGAGCAAATGACTGAGCAAGAAGTTAGAACAGAGGGGTGTCCAAATGATACCGTTTATTGAGCAATGACCAACGGGGAGTGATGTATGACACACACAAGTTGTTTTGTAAAAAAAAAAATGTTTTGTATGTTTTGAGATGTAATTAAGATGTGTACCCTTATTTTCGTGTGATGGATTTCAAAGCTTTTGAAATGAATGTATTTTTAAGATGAATGTATTTTAAGTTGAACTATAGTCTTCCGCTGTAAGTTTACGTTATTGAATGATTATGTATTTTTGATAAAGGTGGAATTCAAATGAAAGTTTTTATCATTGACGGTTTCCTTGTAAACTGTTTTATGAGTTAAGAATAGTTTTCAGAAAATAAAGTAAAAAGTTTTCCACCAAAGTAATGTAAGTAAGTAAGTTAAGAAAAGTAACGGAGCGGTTCTCGGGCTGCCCGCGAGTAAGCAAAGTAAAGTAAAGTAAAGTAAAGTAAAGTAAGCAAGTGAGGTAAAGGCAGAAAGCGGTGGCACGGGAATCGGGTCGTTACAATTATGGTATCAGAGCAAAACACACATGAGTGAATAAGGGAATGAAAGGGTTAGTACACCGGGTTAAGTCGGTTTTCTAGGAAGCTCAATAATTGTATCATTTGCATACTTTGATGCTATAGAAGGATTAAAGTCTAGAGGTACTTATTTTAGAGTACTAACGATGTGATTGGTACTTGAAGGACTATGAGGGGAGGAAGAAGAAATAATCTAGAGGAGGGAACTAACGAAGCTGCTATTAACCAACTGTCAGAGTTGGTTAATCGCCAATTTCAACAATTGGAGCGAATGATGAATCGAGAAGAGCAAGGAGGAAATGGACGAAATCATAATGCTGGAGAACTGAACTGTGAGAGATTCAGGAAGATGAATCCTCCATCATTTAATGGACAGTCCATAGACCCTTTGTTGGCTGAAGAGTGGATTCGTTCTCTAGAGAAGATATTTCAATATGCTAAGATTGAGGAAGGAGAGAAAGTCAACTGTGCAACCTTCTTGCTGACTATAGATGCAAGGAATTGGTAGGATACTGTTGAGGTAACTACCAATGTGCAAGAACTAACATGGGCTCAATTCAAGAAAATTTTCTATGACAAATATTTTAGTAAAGCCGATCAGAATAAAAAGAAAATGGAGTTCATGCAACTGAAGCAGCGGGGATCAGTAGCTGAATATGTGAGAAAATTTGAAGGCCTATCAAGGTTTGCTCCACAGCTGGTGGCAACCAATGAAGATAAAGTTGAGCAGTTCGTGCAAGGATTGAAACCTGAAATTTATAAAGGAATAAAGACTTGGGGATCAGAGGATGCTCAATATTCGAAGGTTGTTTCCAAGGCTCTAGACCTTGAGGAAGCAGAATCAAAGTTGGTGAAGCAACAACTGGGAACATCCCAAAGACGGTTCTTTCGAGAAGTCCAACCACAGCCGAGTAAACAATGGCAACCAGCGCGTGGGATGAAAAGGCCGAGTGAAAATTCGAACGAGCAAGGGAAAGGAAAGCAAGTAAAAAGTCTGGGGCCGATATTAGATTGTCCCAAGTGCGATCGGAAGCATGCGGGAGAGTGTATGGCTGGATCTGGACGCTATTTCAGATGTAAGGAGATGGGACACATGGCGCGTGATTGTCTGAAGGCACTTCCAAACAAACCAGAACAGAAGAGGATAGCTGGTTGTATTTTTGCAATGATCGATGCCGAGAAAGCGGACCATCCGGCCATGGTGGCAGGTACATTATTAATTGATGGAATTAGTGCCTATTCATTGATAGATTCAGGAGCTACGCTGTAACACCCCACTTTTTTGAATGTAAAATAACATTATATGAATTTAGTGTTTTATGTTTAAGGAATGAAATGTACTAAGAAAAGATGAATATGGAGACGAATTGGAAACAATTTTGGTGTTTACCTAATTCTGAGGTTTTAGGGTCATTACATGGAGTCGATTTCTTCTAATGAAATTTACTAGACTAGTAGATGAAACTACAGAAACAAGAATTTCTTGAATTGGAAAGGTATAGCGAAAGTTATAGATCTTAGAACCCAATGGTTGGTAATAAATGTTGGGTTGAAATTTTGTAACAGAGTAGTTTCTGTGTTTCAATCATAACATGCCTTAGAAGAGCATAAATGGCAAAGTATTTTTCTACAAAGTTGTAGTAGACGTCAAGATAAAAAGATTGATAGGTAGATCATTTCTATTGAACTTTCAGAGAGAAACTTATGTTTATTTGAAGTTGGTAAAGCAAAACCGGACTATGGAATTATGGATTTTGAGCGATGTTTGGTGTTTCGTATTTTTTATTATGTTCAACTCATAATTTAAAGTTTATGCCCTTTAAAAAGTTAAAATAGATTCAATAAGAAAAAGAATGGTGTTTGAATCATAGAAATCTAAGTTGTACAACAAAAGTTATGAAAGTTTTAACTGCCGGTCGACCTATGAACAATGTCCGGTCGACACAATTGTGTGTTTGGGTCGACCCAAGGAATTTTGTGGGCTCGACACAAACCTAAGTTTCGGTCGGCCCCAGGAAATTGGAGGGGTCGACACAAATGTGAGTTTGGGTCAACCCCAGGATGTAGAAAGGGTCGACACATTCATCCATGCTGTTGAAAAGTCAGCCAAAAACGTGGAGAAATCTGACGGTGGGCGTGAAGAAACATTGTTTTTGGTTTAACTAAAGGGATAAGAAGGCATGGTCGGCCTTTCCCCTACCAGCATGGTTCCTTCTCCCTATTTTACATTAAGTTACACGTCTTGACGAGGGGAGAGGGAGATTGAGAAAGAAAGGAAGTTCTATGAGAGGAAAGAAGAGGGAGAAAGAAATTTATTTCAGAGGAGAGGAGAAGACTCAGAAGTTCCGAGGAGATTGAAGTCCAAGGTACTCTTCTATCTTTAAGTTCAGGTTTATTGATGATAAAAAATAAGAGTATCGTTTGAATTGATGGAGAGATATGAATGATTTCATGTTAATTGTCGTGAAATCATTTAAGTATGAACAAAGTTAGATTCTTGAAGGTTCAGTAGATATGTGTTACGATTTAGAGTTTATATCCTTCACAAGAGTTAAAGTAGACACTTAGAGGAATTTATAGCCGTTGGAATTACTTGATTCGAAGCTATGTAGGAAAAGTTATGGACGTCGCAAGTTGGTGTACGAAAACTGGGGGGGAGTTTGGGTCGACCCCTTGTAGTTTGGGTCGACCGAAACTCAATTCCAGAAGCGCGACGTCTCTGTTTGTCGACATGGGTCGACCCCATAAAGTTTATGTCGACCTAAATCACTGTTCAAATAGTGAATGCCCTCTGTTTTGTCGACATAAGTCAATATGCTTTAGTTTTCTGAATTGCTAAGAAGTTATAGTGGACTGTTTAAGGAACAATTTGACACTTTAATCATCAGAAATGGATCATTATCGAAGAAGTTATGGTTGTTTGAAGTTAATGAATAATGTTACTTGCGTTTTAGGTTTTTCAAGTGCAGCAACGTATTGATCAAGTTTTCAATAAAGCTAAGGACCTAAGGTAAGTTAATGTTGCATGTGATTGGCCCTAAGGGGACTACATTACAAAGATTAGGATTTTATGATTATGAAATATGCTGGATTGTTTGGGGTGTACTTCATAATACACCGACCTCAATTTATTTGATGATATGTTTGTGTGCCTTGTATAAGGAATGATTGATGTTTGGTGTTAGAGTAAAAGATGCATGTTTAGAATGTTGAATTGTATATTTTATTGTATGTTTACGTGTTCATGCATTCAAAACGTTCATGCATCATGGTTTTAAGAAAAATACGAAAACGGTTTACATGCATGAGTTTCATGATAATATGCAACGGGTCGTTGAAGGAGGAGCTCGAGTTAGACTGCCTCGAGGGAGGCCAAATGGTGTCTACTCCCTCCCGTAGTAACGATCAAATAATGAAAGAAATGAAATGAATGAAATGTACGTAAATAGTTATTTGTGGGGCGGGGTTGAATTTGGCTGTCCCGAGAGGTTGGACCAAATGGTGCCTACTCTCCCCTAGACAGTATTACCCACATTAACTAGACTGTTAAGTAAAAGAAAAGAAATGAAATGTACGTAAATAATTATTTGTTGGGCGGGGTTGAGTTTGGCTGTCCCGGGAGGTTGGACCAAATGATGTCTACTCTCCCCTAGACGGTATTACCCACATTAACTGGACTGTTAAGTGAAAGAAAAGAAATGAAAAGATGATATACGTTATGCAAACTCCGAAATCAAGTTTTGTGGATGGTCGTCATATGGGGGGCGGATCCACACCACGAAAATGAAAGAAACTACATTGTTTTTATAAAGCAGCATATGCATAAAGGTCTCATAAATGTTTTATTGTTATGGATTAACTTACTGAGCGTTAGGTTCATTAGTTAAGCTTTGTAATGTAGGAATAGATGCCTGAAGTGGGGAAGTACGTCCATTGTGGAAGCTTGCAGCTGTTAGTGCTATTTTGACCGGTGGTCGGCCCATGTAAATGAAAAATGTTTTGTTGAGAACCAATGTATAAAATTATGTTTAGTTTATAACTGTTTTGTAATAACTTGGATTTAATGTTAAAGTATAAGTATGTTTTGGGTTACGTATTACGAATATAATCGATTTTGATGAAGTTAAATAAAAGTCTTCCACTGTATTTTATCTCGAGGATTTCAAATGGATAAGTTTTACTTTAAATTGTTTAAAGTTGGTACACGTGTTTATAAAGAAAAAGAAAAATTTTAAGCAAAGGAAAAATCAGGGCGTTACATACGCATTCATTTATGTCTGAAGAGTTTTCTAAGAAGTTGAACCGGATACCTGAGGTGGCAGAGCAGTTGTATGAAGTGATGCTACCTTCAGGTGACCATCTATTATTAGATAGAGTAATTATAGATTGTGGGGTTCAAATTAATGATTGTAAGTTGGGCGTGGAGTTTATTATAATGAAGATGAATGCGTATGAAATAATTTTAGGGATGGACTGGCTGTTTCGACATTTTGCAACTATAAATTGCAGAACTAGAATAGTCAGTTTCCAACCTCCTACGTCAGATGCCTTTTACTTTCAAGCAATAGTGAATAAAAAGCAATTACCGATTGTATCGGCGGTACGGGCTTGGAGATTATTGAAGGGTGGCTGTATGGGATTTCTTGCAAATATTGTGGATTGTCGAAAGAAGCCTGATCTTAAGTTGCAAGAGATTCCAGTAGTTCAGGAGTTTTCAGAAGTGTTTTTGGATGATTTACCCAGACTACCTCCTGACCGAGAAATCGAATTTGTGGTAGACGTTTACCCCGGAGCGGCACCGGTATCAAAGAATCCGTATCGAATGGCTCCAGCAGAAATGAAGGAACTGAAGGGGCAGTTAGAGGAGTTGTTGAGCAAGGGATTTATACGTCCTAGTTTCTCTCCCTGGGGAGCCCCTGTTTTGTTTGTAAAGAAGAAGGACGGAACTCTAAGGATGTGTATCGACTATCGTGAATTAAACAAATTGTCAGTGAAGAATAAGTATCCGTTGCCTAGGATTGATGATTTGTTTGATCAATTGCAGGGTGCACGGGTATTTTCCAAGATTGACTTGCGGTAAGGATATAATCAGTTAAGAGTAAAAGAGGAAGATATTCCAAAGACTGCGTTCAGAACCCGATACAGACATTACGAGTTCATGGTAATGTCGTTCGGTTTGACAAATGCCCCAGCGGCGTTTATGGATCTTATGAATAGGATATTCCATGAGTATCTTGATAAATTTGTCATCGTATTTATTGATGATATTCTGGTGTATTCTAAGTCGGAAGAGGAACATAAATGGCATTTAAGAATGATCTTAAGTATACTAAAGCAGCATCGGTTATATGCCAAATTCTCTAAATGCGAATTTTGGCTAGATCGGGTGAATTTTTTGGGTCACATGATTTCTAAAGAAGGTGTATCCGTTGATCCAGTAAAGGTACAAGCTGTTCGTGAATGGCCACAACCAAAGAATGTAACTGCAGTTCAAAGTTTTCTTGGTTTAGCAGGGTACTATAGAAGATTTATTAAAGGATTTTCTAAGATTGCTACGCCATTGACGCGATTAACAGGGAAAAACATGAAGTTCTGGTGGTCGAAGGATTGTGAAAAGAGCTTTCAACTATTAAAGGACAAGCTAACTTCGGCACCAGTGCTAATACTCCCAATAGAAGATGTAGATTTTTGCATATTTTGTGATGCGTCGTTGATGGGTTTAAGATGCGTGTTGATGCAAGAAAGTAAAGTAATTGCTTATGCATGACGACAATTGAAAGATTATGAGAAGAACTATCCTACCCAAGATCTAGAATTGGCAGCAGTAGTCTTCGCCCTAAAGATTTGGAGACATTACTTATATGGACGTCATTGTGAGATATTCACAGACCATAAGAGTCTCAAATATCTTTTCACCCAAAAAGAGCTGAATTTGAGACAGTGGCGATGGCTGGAATTTGTTAAAGATTACGATTTTGAGATTAAATATCATCCAGGAAAGGCTAATGTGGTAGCTGACGCACTGAGCAGGAAGTCAGTAGTAGTGCAGTCTGAGATGATGCAAATTTCGGTTGAAATTCGAAATGAGCTACAAAGGGCAGACATTGAAGTTATATCAGATCTAACAGTGCAGTTAGCTGCTCTAATTGTGAGGCCAAATTTGTTGGACAGAATTGGGGAAGCTCAAAAAGAGGATTTGAGATATATGAAGGTTATGGAAGGGCAGTTGCCAAATTCTTTTGAATTTCAGTATTCAAAGGAGGGGATACTTAAATTTCACAATCGATGGTATGTTCCACGTAACAGAGAATTGAGGAATGCGATATTAAGAGAAGCTCACTCTTCAAAAATTTTGGTTCACCTAGGAATTTCAAAGATGTATCAAGATTTGAAACAGTGTTTTTGGTGGCCGGGGATGAAAAAGGACATCGCAAAATATATTGAATCATGTGTTGTATGCCAACAGGTAAAGGTAGAACATCAGAGGCCCGCAGGAATGCTGAAGTCGTTGGTGATTCCAGAATGGAAGTGGGACCATATTTCTATGGATTTCGTAGTCGGATTGCCAACAACGATTAAAGGTCATGATAGCATTTGGGTAATTATTCATCGTTTAACAAAATCTGCTCATTTTATTCCAGTAAGAACAAAATTTTCCGTGGAAATGTATGCTGAGTTATATTTGCAAGAAATTGTAAGATTACATAGAATTCCAGTTTCCATTGTGTCTGATAGAGATCCAAAGTTTACTTCGAGATTTTGGAAGAGTTTGAACAAAGCAATGGGAACAGAATTGGCTTTTAGCACGGCATTTCATCCTCAAACAGATGGTCAGACTGAGAGGACTATTCAAATCCTTGAGGATATGTTGCGCACATGTGTTATGGATTTTCAAAAATCATGGAGCATGTTGTTACCCTTAGTAGAATTTTCATATAACAACAGTTATCAATCGACGGTATGACTCCATTTGAAGCATTGTATGGAAGAAAGTGTAGGTCTCCATTATTTTGGGATGAGGTTGGAGAAATTAAAATCTATGGCCCTGAAATGATACAAAAAACGGTGGAACAAGTGAAAACCATACAACAAAGGATGAAGGCTGCCCAAGATCGTCAGAAAAGTTATGCGGATCGGCGACGAAGACCGCTAGAATTTAAGGAGGGAGATGAGGTGTTTTTGAAAGTTTCGCCATTCAAAGGCATGATGAGATTTGGGCAGAAAGGGAAGTTGGCACCGAGATTCATTGGGCCATTTATTATTTTGAAGAGAGTGGGAAACATGGCCTATATGTTGCAATTACCAGAATACTTGGCAGGCGTGCACAATGTATTTCATGTGTCAATGTTAAGGAAATGCATTCGTGATCCATCCCAAGTGATCGAAGCAGAGCAAATAGAAGTAGAGCCAACTATGAGTTATGAGGAGCAGCCAATAAGGATACTAGATACGAAGACAAAGGTGTTGCGGAACAAGCAAATTCCATTGGTGAAGGTTCTATGGAGAAATCATAACGTGGAGGAAGCCACCTGGGAAAGAGAACAAGAAATGAAGGAAAAGTATCCAGAAATGTTTAAGGTCTAAATTTTGAGGACAAAATTTTTATTAAGGAGGGTAGAATGTAACAACCCTCGTTTTTTTATTATTATTCTCTTTTAAGGATTTGTGACTTTAAGACGGAAGCGATTAAAACCTTTTTATGAAAAATGCTTAAACATTAGAGTATTAAAGTATTGTGGCTATTAGTAAATTAGTAGGCTGAAGGTGATGAAGAAAATAATGTTTAAGAAGTATGTGGTATGATGTTATTCAGAAAGGTTGGAAAATTATATAGGTTCGGTAGACACAATTTGCAGTCTGTCGACATAGAATAGCTTTCGGGAGTTCATTCGGTCGACCGCATGGTCAAGTGGTCGACACCTTCAAGTTCGGTCGACACAATAGACAAGCGGTCGACATAGCATAACTTTCGGGAATTCATTATGTCGACATAAGTAGTCGACTTATGTCGACATAAGTTGGAAAAGTCAGCAAAATCAGCAGAATTTTGATTGGTGGACATAAAAGGAATATTGATTTTATTTAATAAAGCGGCTTTAAGTGGGTCTTAGCTGGCATTTTCCACTCCCAACCACGATCTCCTTCCCCTTTTTCTCCCTTGGGTTCGTGCTCCAAATCAAAGGAGGGTGAGATTGAGATAGAGAAGAAGTTTTGTGAGGAAAAGAGTGAAAAAGTGAGTGACTTCAAGAGAAGTGAAGTGAAGAGCTTTGATATTTCATGGAGGCTGAAGCTCAAGGTATTTTCATATCCTTTAAAGTTCTTGTAGGTTCAATAATGATAAAAAGATGATGTTGGTTGAATTAGTAGATAAAAATGAATGAGTTTGTGTCAAGTGTTTCGAAATTAGTTATTTACGTACAGGGTTAGGGTTTTTGGATATTCGGTCGATTATTTTTACGAATCTGAGTTTATGTCCTTCACAAGAGTTATATTATACCTTTAGAGTAATCTATAGCCGTTGGAATCACTTGATTCGGAGTTATGTAGGAAAAGATATGGACGTCGCAAGTTGGTATACGGAAACTGGGAGAGCACCGGTCGACACAAAATAACTCTCTGTAAATGGTTCGGTCGACCGCATTAATAAGCAGTCGACATATTATGCTAAGTTAGGTCGACATCTATAGGTTATGTCGACCGTTTCTTGAGTTCCAGAAATGTATGCTCTCTGTTTTGTCGACGTAAGTCAGCATGCTTTGGTTTTCTGAATTGGGTGTCTTCTAAGAAGTTATAGTAGACTCCCTAAGGAACAATTTGACACCTTAATCATTAGGAATGGATCAATATAGAGGAAGTTATAGATGTTCAAAAATGGAACAGAAAGTTAAGACTTTATGCAAATTCTGATCTGTATATGATTTATAGGTTTAAGCCATCGATTGGATTAAAAAGGAGACTCAAGTGGATCGACTCAACTTAGAGGCTAAGGTAAGTTAGCATTAAGATTATTTGGCCCTTAAGTGGGACTACATTGCAAAGATTA
>QAOC01030226.1:7632-21833 GCA_003255005.1 Begonia fuchsioides | reverse complement strand
AAAAAATGTTTTGTATGTTTTGAGATGTAATTAAGATGTGTACCCTTATTTTCGTGTGATGGATTTCAAAGCTTTTGAAATGAATGTATTTTTAAGATGAATGTATTTTAAGTTGAACTATAGTCTTCCGCTGTAAGTTTACGTTATTGAATGATTATGTATTTTTGATAAAGGTGGAATTCAAATGTATGTTTTTATCATTGACGGTTTCCTTGTAAACTGTTTTATGAGTTAAGAATAGTTTTCAGAAAATAAAGTAAAAAGTTTTCCACCAAAGTAATGTAAGTAAGTAAGTTAAGAAAAGTAACGGACCGGTTCTCGGGCTGCCCACGAGTAAGCAAAGTAAAGTAAAGTAAAGTAAAGTCAGTAAGCAAGTGAGGTAAAGGCAGAAAGCGGCGGCACGGGAATCAGGTCGTCACACTAATCTTGCGCATAATTAACCGATTTCACATAAATTAAGATGAAATCATTCATATTTACTTGGGATAGAATAATACCTTGAACTTCAGCCCTCACGAATTTACTTAGGATTTTCTACTTTACCTCTCTTGAAATAACTCACTTACTCACTCAAGGACGCCTAAACTCACCCTTTTTCTTCCTCAACACCTCTCTTCTTTGAAAAATCTCACTCTCCTTTGAGCTTAGAGCAACAAAATGGGAGAAAATGGAAGAGGGTTTGTGGGTGGGAGAATGATATGGCAGCCCATGCCTTTTATGTCCTTTATTAACCATAACAATATTTCCTTTAAGTCCACCAATGAAAACTCTACATGTTTTGGTTGACTTTTCAACGGCATGTATGAATGTGTCGACCGCTCGTCTAATTGTGTCGACCCAATCTATTCCCGAGAGTCATTTGTGTCGACCGCTCGGTCCTGGGGTCGACCGAAACTGTCAATTGTGACGACCCTTTCTAAATCCTCGGGTCGACCAAAAGGTCATATTGTGTCTACCCCTCTTAAATCATGGGGTCAACCGGAGACATACTAAAGGACTATTTTGTGTCGACTCTCTTCAATCCTGGGGTCGACCGAAACTTCCATTTGTATCGACCCCTCCCAAATCCTGGGGTCGACCGGATCTTATTTGAAGGTAATCCTTTAGTGTATTTAATCCAACTTACTTCATTACTTTACTTAAACCTAGCAACCATCAAACAATGGACTTCAAATAAACACCAATCAAACCCAAACACTTGGGCCGGTGCACGGTGTGATACACCCCAGACAGAGTATTCTTCTTCCAATTATTCATAATCGTAACCAACATTCATAAAGAAAAATCTTAAACATTTTCATTTTAAAATCATAATTATTAGAATAAACGAGGGTTGTTACAAATTGTGCCTTTAATTCCTTTAATTCTACAAGCGCCATTCTATATGGATTCTTTGATACTAGTTCTGCTCCTAGATATATATCAATTACAAACTCAATTTCTCGATCCGGAGGCAGTCCTGGTAAATCATCTAAAATTACAACTGAGAAGTTTTTTACCACAGGAATATCTTGTAATTTGGCACCACATTGGATTCGAGTATCAATTATGCTTGCTAAGAACCCTACAGAACCGCTTCTCAATAATTGTTGGGCTTTAATAGAAGATATAATAGGTGTTATGTTGGTACTTTTCATTGCTTGAAAAGAATACCATTCAGCATTCGGAGGCTGGAAACATATTGTTTTGGCTGTACAATTAATCGTTGCAAAATGCTGAAATAACCATCCGTTATTGGGTCGTTTTGTGGCTTTTGATTGTTGTAATGCTTGATTTGGTTGAGGCTGCACTCCTTTAAAAGATTTCCTTTAAGACTCCCTCTGCCTTTGGAATTTTATTTCAGCCTCTTCCACTTCTAGGGCTTTTGTCACCACCATTGAATAAGACACATTTTTTGTTCCGGAGATCTTTACTCCTCTATATATTTTTACTTTCAGCCCTTGAATGAATTGATGTATCTTGAGTTCGTCAGTGGCCACCAGGTGTGGAGCAAAATGAGATAATGCTTCAAATTGCCGTATGTACTCCGATACAGATCCAAATTGGCGTAATTGAAAAAATTCCACCAACTTACTTGTTCGAACTGCATGGTTGAAATATTTGTCGTAAAAGATCTCCTTAAATTTGTTCCATGACATTTCTTTCACATTTGTGGTTGCTTTAATAGTGTCCCACTAGCAACGTGCATCCTTTGACACCATAAAGAGTGCACAATTAACTTTCTCATCTTCCTAAATCTTGGCATAATCATACATATCTTCAATTGTTCAGATCCACTCTTCAGCACAAGTCGGATCTGTTGTCTGTCCATCGAAGTTAGGTGGATGAAGTTTTCGAAATCTTTCACAACTTAACTCTCCAGCAGCATTCGAACGAAAACCTCTTTGTTCTTCATTTGCCATATATCGTTCTAATTGCTGAAACTGACAATCTACTATATTAGATAGTTTTTTAATTGCATCATCTCTGTCTTCCATTTCCTTTCTTTGTCCTCTCGGCATATTGAACTAAGCCTTAACAATTTAGCAACCAATAAATACAAACAATAATATAATCATTAACAAACATACAGTGTATGAAGTATCTCCATATGAAGGCTTGTTGTAACGCCCAGTTTTTCCTTGCTAATTTTTTTTTGTAAACATATGTACCAACTTTTAACAATTTAAGGTAAAACTTATCAATTTGAAATCCTTGTGATAAAATACAGCGGAAGACTTTTATTTAACTTCATCAAAATCAATTATATTCGTAATAAGTAATCCAAAACATACTTATACTCTAACATTAAAAACCAAGTTATTACAAAACAATTATAAACTAAACATAAAATTATACATTAGTTTTCAAACAAAACATTTCCATTTACATGGGCCGCCACCGGTCAAAATTGCACTAACAGCCGTAAACTTCTTCAATGGACGTACTTCACCACCTCAAGCATTTATCCCTACATTACAAAGCTTATCTCGTAACACCCCACTTTTCTGGGTAACCTTTCATCATAATTCAAAGTCTTATAACTATATCATCTTATATATCAACTATGATTAAGGGTATAAAATGACGATTAACTTGCTGGAATCCAATTGTTAGAATTGGTAGTTAAAAAAAGTAAGGTCAATGTGAAAGTTGGACTAAATCAGTTTAAGTGTTGAATGGAAGTTTGAGAAAATTGAAATGGAAGGTTGTGAATGAAGGACCGATCGACGTATGAATAATATCGGTCGACACCCTGGTCGTGAGGCCCTTGCAAGTTGAACCATCTTGACACAATGTTAAGATTAGCCGATTTCAGAGATTTTAACTTCTTCAAATGAGTTTAGGTTCTTCTCATGAAATTTAATAAACTTGTTGATGGAACTATAGCAACAAAAATTACTCAATTTGGAAGTCTGTAGAGAAAGTTATGGGTTTTGGAAATTTATAGTTAGTAACAACCACCAGGTTGAAAATCGATAACTGGGTAGTTTCAGTTTTCCTATTTTATTATGCTACAGATGAACTTAACTGACAAAGTAATCTTCTAAGAAATTATAGAAGAAATCAAAAGGAGAAGATAAATGAAAACTGGACTAAGAAATATGAACTTTAGCGCGTTATTCGGTATTTTGTATAATTGATATCTTTACTCTCTGAATTTGAAGTTTATTTCTTCTTCAAAAATAAACTATACTTAATAAGAAAAAAAATGGTGTTTGAATCATAGAAATATAAGTTGTATAACAAAAGTGATGAAAGTTTTAACGGCCGGTCGACCTATGAACAATGTCTGGTCGACACAATTGTATACTTTAGGTCGACCCCAAGATTTAGGAGGGGTCGACACAAGAGTGTATTTTAGGTCAAACCCAGGAATTTGGAGGGGTCGACACAATTTTATGTTTCGGTCGACCCCGGATCGAAGAGGGGTTGACACAAAATAGTCCTTTAGTATAGTTTCGGTCGACCCAATGATTTAAGAGAAGTCGACACAATATATAGTTTTGGTCGATCACAGGACCAAGCTGTCGACACAAGTTGCTCTCTGGAACGCTTTCGGTCGACACAATACACGTTCGGTCGACACAAGTTGCCCTTTGGGAATACTTTCGGTCGACACAATGGAAGAGGGGTCGACACATTCATACATGCCGTTGAAAAGTCAGCCAAAACATGGTGAAATCCGATCCGTGGATGTAAAGAGAAGAGTGATTTTGTTTAATTAAGAGATAAGAAGACATGGTCTGCCATTCCCCTACCAACATGACCTCTTCTCCCTATCTATTTACTTAGAGTTCTCTCGTCTTATAAGGGAGAGGGAGATTGAGAAAGAAAAGAAGTTCCGCGAGAGAAAAGAGTGAGAAAGTGAAGGGAAGTGAAAAACTCAAAGGCTCTCGTGGAAACTGAAGTTCAAGGTAATATTTTCTATCCTCTTGAGTTCTTCTAAGTTCATTAAGGATAATATGATAGTAGTATTTGAATTGGTGGATAAAAACGAGTGATTTCATGCTAAGAGATAAGAAAAGAGTTAAGTATGAACAAAGTTAGGGTCTTGGAGTTTCGGTCAATAAGAAATAGGAGTTAGAGTTTATGACTTTGATAAGAGTTAAAGTAAACTCTTAGAGTGATTTATAGCCTTCGAAATAACTCAATTCGGAGCTATGTAGAAAAAGTTATGGACGTCGCAAGTTAGTGTACAAAAACTGGGGGGAGTTTGGGTCGACCCCTTGTAGTTTGGGTCGATCAAATCTCGATTTTTAAAGTGCGACGTCTCTGTTTTGTCGACATGGGTCGACCCCTGAAAGTTTGGGTCGACCCAAACAGGGGTTGAAACAGTGAATGCCCTCTGTTTTGTCCACATAAGTCGACATGCTTTAGTTTTCTGAATTTGGTGTCTTCTAAGAAGTTATAGTAGACTCCTTAGGGAACAATTTGATGCCTTAAGTATAAGGAATGGATCATTATCGAGGAAGTTATAGTAGTTCAAAGTTGGAACAGAAAGTTAAGACTTTATGCATTTTCTAATCCTTGAATGATCTATACGTTTAGGTCATTAATTGGACTAATAAGGGACTCAAATGGATTTATTTGAGATAGCTGCAAAGGTAAGTATGTGTTGCATGCATTTGATGTATTATAAGTCTACATTGCAAAGGTTATGTATTAATCATAGACTTGTTGGGGTGTAATGCACAATACACCGACCTCAAGTCATTTGAGGATTGTTTGTGTGCTTTGTATTGATTGATTGATAAGTTTCTATTAGATTCCTTTATTGATATGTTTATATGACTTTTGTTTGGATTAGTTAGATTTTCTTGCATTAAGGATAGGATTGTATGTGACATGTTATGGAGATCATGCATCATGTTTTCTACGAATGACAACAAAAATGAATTTTTATGCATGAAGACATGTACGATACAGGAGAGTAAAGATGCCCTCGGCAATGGCTATGGGTCCATGTTACCGTGAGCCCAATGGGGTTTGACGGTAGGTTGTTATCTCCTAATGATATATGTTATGTAAACCCAAAAGAGAAATCAAGTTTTGTGGATGATCGTCATATGTGGGGCGGATCCACACCACGAAAATGAAATAAGCTGCATGGTTTTAAATCATATTATTCATTACATCATGCATGTTTTATTTGCACTACTTACTGAGCTTTAAGCTCATTAGTTAGACTTTGCAATGTAGGTGATGACTTGAATGTTGAAGAAATATCACATGACGGTTAAAAATGAAAGAGGAGGAGAGTGTCTTCCATGGAGCTTTGTCGTTGTTAAGCGAGATTTTGACCGGTGGAGTAAGCTCACTAAAAGACACTTGTTTTGAAGGGAATTTGTAAAAAGGTTATTTTGAATTACAAATATGTAGCGTTTGTAAAGTTTTATATTTTGAAAATATGACCTATGTTTAACTATTTATAAGTGTGATTTGAAATGTTAGCTTCCGCTGATTATGTACAAAAAAAACAACGGGATGTTACATATATAATGAGCCAAACGCTCAGTAAGTTAATCCATAATAATAAAACAATTATGAGACCTTCATGCATATGCTGCTTTATGAAAAGAATGCAATTTTGGTATCGTTCATTTCATTTCTTTTCTTTCACTTAACAGTCCAGCTAATGTGGGTAATACCGTCTAGGCGAGAGAAGACACCATCTGGTCCAACCTCTCGGGACAGCAAAACTCAACCCCGCCCAACATGTAACTATTTACGTACATTTCGTTCATTTCATTTCTTTCATTATTTGATCGTTGAAGGTACCACGGGAGAGAGTATGCACAATTTGGCCTCCCTCAAGGCATTCTAACTTGAGCTCCTCCCTCAACGACCCATTGCATATTATCATGAAAATCATGCATGCAAATCATTTTTGTATTTTTCCTAAAACCATGATGCATGAACAATTAAAATGCATGAAAATGTTAACATGCAATAAAATATACAATTCAAACATTGCAGGCATTCTAAACATGCATCTTTATTCTAACACCAATAATCAATCAATCATCAAACAAGGCACACAAACATATCCTCAAATAAATTGAGATCGGTGTATTGTGCATTACACCTCAAACAATCCAGCATATTCCAAAATCATAAATCCTAATCTTTGTAAACATGCAACATTAACTTACCTTAGTAGCTATCTTGAAATAGTCCAATTGAGTCTCCTTTTTAATCCAATCAATGATTTAAACATATCGATTATACAAGGATCAGAAGTAATAAACTCTTAACTTTTTGTCTCAACTTCAAACAACTATAACTTCCTTGTTATTGATCCATTGGCTATGCTCAAGGTGTCAAATTGTTTATGAAAGAGTCCACTATAACTTCTTAGAAGACACCAAATTCAGAAAATGAGCGTATGAATTACTTAAAATCCATAACCGGTCGACCGCATAAATGAAGGTGTCAACCGCTGCTCAAAAACAGAGAGCATCCCTTCTAAAAATCGGGATCCGATCGACCGGTTCAAAAACAGACGACCTAAACTACAAAACGGTCGTCTAAATTCCTCTCCCAGTTTTCGTCTACTAACTTGCAACATCAATAACTTTTTCTAAATATCTCCAAATTGAGTGATTCAAACGGTTATAGATCACTCTAAGAGTCTAATTTAACTATTATGAAGGACATAAACTCAAATTCGTGCTAAAACTTGACCGAATCTTAAAAACTATAACTTTGTTCATGATTAACCGATTTCATAGCAATTAACATGAAATCATCTGTATTTATCCACTAGTTCATCCAATACAATCATATTATCCTTACTGAACCTAAAAAAACTCAGAGGATAGAAAAATTACCTTGATCCTCAGCTTCCACACAAACTCCAGAATTTTCCCCTTCCCCTCGGGATAACTCACTTCCTCTATCTCACTCTCCTCTCGTCAAGACGTGATAACTTAAAGTAAAATAGGGAGAAGGAGTCGTGCTGGTAGGGAAATGGCATTCCATGCCTTCTTATCTCTTAATTGAACAAAATCAACCTTTCCTTTACGTCCACCGACCGGATTCCTCCAGGTTGTTGCTGACTTTTCAATTCAAATCATGAAAGGTGTCGACCGCTAATCCTTTGCGGTCGACCGTTTACAAGGTGTCAACCGCTAACCCATTTGCGGTTGACCCTTTTGGCAAGGTATCGACTCGACCGTTCGATCTTGGGGTCGACTGGTAAGCAAGGTGTCGACCGCTCTTCCATGGCGGTCGATCGGTAAACAAAGTGTCGACCGCTTTAATCATGGCGGTAAACAAAGCGTCGATCAGTTTCAAAGTGTCGACCGCTGTCCCTGGCGGTCGACCGCTTAATCACGGTTTCCTTCATTACTTTCAACCTACTAATTCACCAATATCCAAAATACCTTAACACTCTAATATTTAAGCAACATTCATAAATATAATCTTAAACGCTTTCATCTTAAAATTATAATTCTTAAAATAAAAATGAGGGTTGTTACATTCTACCTTCCTTAAAAAAATTTTGTCCTCAAAATTTAGACTTCAAACATATCTGGATACTTTTCCTACATTTCTTGTTCTCTTTCCCAGGTAGCTTTCTCCACCTTATGATTTCACCATAGAACTTTCGCCAATGGAATTTGCCTACTACGCACCACTTTGATTTTTGTATCTAGTATCCTTATTGGCTGCTCCTCATGACTCATAGTTGGCTCTATTTCTATCTGTTCTGCTTCCACCACATGCGAGGAGTCATCCTCGTTAGTAGCAAAACACTTACTCTTTTAAATGATGAAATTGTAAAGAATACCATGTTTCCTCAACAAAACTTGAGTCCTGTGTAAACTAGCATAGCCTTCATCTTGGTCTCGTGATACTCAAATCCTTTTCCTAATCATGCATGTTGATCCCTGAGTTGTTGTAACATATTTGGATCATATAATTTGCTTCTCTAGTGTTATCTAATATGGGGTAATTTACACTTGTCATCATACTTCACCTTATAAAGGTTGTACTAATTGTAGCTTAGTAGTAATGAGTGTAAGTAAACTTCGCTAAGGGCAATGACTTGCTCTATGATACTTTGAAACTTTAGCACTCATGCTTCCACCGTGTCTTCTAAATTTTGGTTGCCCTTTTGTTTCGACTACCTGTTCAGGGATGAACCGTCATTCATATTTCTAAACTTTTTTCATGGTCTTTCCAAAACAATGGAGATTGAGATTTCAACTAATCTTACTATCTTTTAGATGCATACTTGTCCAAAATGTTTGAAACATTCAACTTGTTACGTCCATAAAACTACTGGTGCATTTGTTACTCTAACAGATATCCTCCAAAAACTCATAATGTTTATATTCTTTATGAATATCATCTTAAAATATCGTCCATTTTAATCGAACAAGTTGTCAATCTTTGATGACATACACTTATCCTTTATCGTTAGCTTACTTAATTTCCTCATCCTTGCATTTGTTCTAGGGTGTTACTTTTCATTTAGGGATAGTTTCTAACTGGATGTCCTATTCTCTTTGCATTTTAATAAATTGTCATGTGTCTATGGCACATTTTCAAAAATTCCTTCTTTAAGTCTATGGCATAAATTGGCTTGAGAAGAACCTTAAACTTAATTTTTGCTTTACCTCCTTTGAGTTTATTCTCACTTGATCATTTTTGTTCTTCTCAGTGGTTGTCATTCTTTACTTGATTGAGGTATTATCGATTCAAAAAAAATTTCATCAGAGATTTCTTATACTTCATAAACTACATCTAAATTTTCCAAGATTCTTGGCCACCACATTAACATGATTAACGTTATTGGTACCAGCTACTTTAACTCCTCTATAAGTTTCCAACTTTAGACCTTGGATATACTAGTACACTTTAAGTTTTTCTTTACTCATCTAAGTGTGGGGCAAGTTTTGATAAACCTCAAAACGTCTTCTAGATATATTTGTCTATTACCTCCTTAACTAATTCTTCTCAAAACCCTTACATTTAATCTTCTAGATTTACGAGACTCCCATACTTGATACTCTAGGGATATTTTAATTACTTTCTGTCTTTCTAATTTTTAAATCTTGTTTCCCTTGTATATGTTGCAGCCACGTAAGCCAACCATACATTCTCCTAGGTGTTTTTCCTACATTTCTGGCAAGTTTTACTCGTTTCAATTACTCTTGGGTTTGCCATCAATTTTCATTGTTCTCTCTTTGTGATCCAAACCTTCATCACTTGGTTCAATTTAATTATTCTTCTTTTCCCCCGCCAGACAAACCCTTTCTCTATATTCTTTTCTACTTTGACATTGGTGACCTACCAAGCTCATCAACCTATTGATGACGCTTTCATCCACTTGACTGGTTTCATTATCCATTGATTTTCTGACTCTTGGCGTTTCTATTTAATCCTAAAGTTAAACAGACAATACACATAAACAATATAATTAAACAAATTCTCAAACAGACTTAAGTGGCTAGAGTCTTCAATCGGATATTTACGAAATCAAGCAGTCTGCATAACCATTTTTAAAACCCGATCCGCTCTGATACCATATGTAACGCCCCATTTTTTTTTAATACCTTTTGAAAACAACGGTAAAATTTTTCTTTTTTTGTAAATACACTTGAAATACTTGACTTGAAAACTTAGCAGAAGCGTAATACTTTAAATGTTGAACTAATGAACCCATACACGTGTAAACCTCAATTTCATCAATACAGGTTAAAGGTAACTTGATGCAAAATAACAATTTTCATTCCTTTAAAACGTTTGACATAATTGTTCAAGACTTTAACAAAAGGCTTCACCAACATCATTCAAAATATCGTAAAGCATCTAATTAGTTTTGCGATAGAACATCAAATACATTAAAACCATTTTCTTTTCCTTCCCCCACGGGTCGTTGCTTGGTTTCATAACAGCCCACTCCAAAACTGTAACATCCCTCTTTTACTTGACATAAAATTTTTCGATTTTGGAAGGCGTTTGGCTTTAAATTCATTTCGTAAAACCCAGCGGAAGCATTTAGATAAAATTGTGAAAAACCCATCATTTATCCAAGCCAAAAACAACATCATACATATATAACATATTTATAAAATGTTTAGTAAACATGTTTATAACATAGTTTGAAATTAAACACTCCAAAATACATCAAAATATCTCTTTACATCCCCACGGGTCGGCACTTAATGATTCAAGCTTCCCGCATTGGATCTGTCTCATCCACGTCATGATTGTTACATCAAATGGGGAGGGCTAAACCCCTCACCTTCATCGTTCTTTATCGTTCTCATTTACTTGACCTGGCTTTTCACCCCGTGTCTGCCTTGATCACAGACCCCAGCAGGTAGCCGCAGGCCCTTGCGACCAGGAAAGCTCAGGCCCTCGCGACCCGACTTTCACCCGTGTGCCTTGATCAAAAGCTCCACCGCGTGGTTCCACCAAGGTCCATCGCATTTTTGGGTACCACCCCGTGGCATAACCTAGCCCTTGCAACCAAGCTTACCACCCCGTGGTTTCATCCCATTGTTTTAGCTTTACATACATTAATGCATCGAATGCCGGAGACGTCCCATACCATCCCGACATCCGGTTAAGTGACATTTTGAAAACATGCATGAAAAACATTTTTGTTCTTTTCTTAAAACATGATGCATGATCATGATCATGAGCATACATATGCTAACATACAATAATCAAACGCTCAATAACATGAATGACATTCATAGACTTTCTTAGCATAATTATACTCATAAGGCAAATTACGCATCAGACAACAAACATCAAACAATGTCAATCAAGCACCAATCAAACCCAAAGCATTCGGGTTGGTGTACGGTGCAATACACCCCAACCGAATATTATCATTAATATATTTATAATTATTAATTAAATAAATAACTCATATCTAACTCCATTCTTTGTGATGTAGTCCCCTAAGGGGCCAAAGACAAGCAAGGATTTACTTACTTGATCTCCTTAGCTTAGGCTTAGTATTTTGAGTCCTTAATGATCCAATGAGCTTGCTTATATACCCTAACATCATAACATAAAATAATATAAACAAAACTCGTAATACCTTATTTTACCATAAACTTTCGGCATTCATAACTTTTGCTACAAAACTCTGATAAAAACAATTAAGGTACCAAATTCATACTTAATATGTTTACTACATTTATTCAGAAGACGTTGTGATCATATTCTCACTTAAAAGCCTCATAAATTCTACATCTTTAAAATCAGGTATAACATGACCGTATTAGTTTATACCTTGTTTTTACCTCAACTTCTGATATATACAACTTTCGCTACACTAATCGGATCAGAACGCATAAGGTACCAATCTAAACCTTAGAATGTTGGTTACACTTCATTAGAAACAACTATGACCAAATTATAAGTATAAGGCTTCGTAAATTTCACATTCCAGAAACTGGGTAACATTACCTAAAAAATTGTATACTCATAAACTACCTTCACAACTTCATGTATTATTAACCATGTAACGTAAATTCCATCACTTATAAGTCATTACAGCACCAAAATGAACATCTTAAAGGTATTTGTTGGTACCTTAGGGCTTGAGTCATAGGCGTTTCCTTATGTTGCACTTCTAGCTCTTAAACACCAAATTACTTGCACAAAACACTAGAATCTCACACTTTTGTCACAAACCCTACTTTTCTCACACGAATTTGGAGAGGATTTAGAGAGGAGAGAGATCTGCAAGAGAGAGCAGAGAGAGAGAGTTGAAGGTCGGGATGGCTAATAGCTGAAGACTCCAACAAATTTTATCCCTTTGGAAGGTGAGCATGTTCAAGCATGAGGTGTGACCATCAAAGCTCATCACCTCTTCATGCATGAGGTGTCACTATCCTTTCCACGTGGTACCTTCCTATTGGCCCATCCTTAATTAATCATGAATTTACTTTTCTAAAATTTCATTGAAAAGTTAATCCTTCAGCAATAAGATGTCGACCTCTCATTCAAGGTGTCGACCCTTAATAAAACCCGAGAGTTTCAAGGGATGACCCCTTTTAAAATTTTCATAACTTTCGTTCCACAACTCGGATTTCAATAATTGAAAAACTAATATTTTTCAAATTGAGTCTAGTGTAACTTTTTAGAAGACTTAAACTTCAAATTATGATAATCAAATATACGAAATACCGAACATCGCTCAAAATCAATAATTCTATAGTCCAGTTTTCCTTCACCAACTTAAAATAACAATAACTTCCTTGATAATGATCCATTCCTAATGATTAAGGTGTAAAATTGTTCCTTAAAGAGTCTACTATAACTTCTTAGAAGACATCAAATTCAGAAAACTAAAGTATGTCGACTTATGTGAACAAAATAGAGGGCATTCACTGTTTGAACCCCGATTCGGTCGACCCAAACTGTGAGGGGTCGACCATCCAAAACATTGTGTCGACCCAAATAAAACAGTTGTGTCTACCCAAACAAAACATTGTGTCAACCCAACCTACATGTGTCGACCGTTGTTCAAAAACAGAGAGCATGTATTCTTGAAAATCGGGAACCGGTCGACCGAACTTCAAGGGGTCGACCGCAGTCCTCTTCCAGTTTTCGTCTACCAACTTGTAAAATCCATAACTTTATGTACTAAGCTCCGAATTGACTGATTCAAAGGGCTATAGATCACCCTAAGAGTCTAAGTTAACTCTTATGAAGGAAGCAAACTCTAATTCGTAATACTTATCAATCGCATTTCTAAAACCATAACTTTGTACATAATCGACTTGTTTCATATCTCTTGACATTAAATCATTCATTTTTATTCATCAATTCAAGTAATACAATTATTTTATCATCACTAACATTCATATAAAAAGAAATCTTTAACACTTTAACCTTAAATCATGAATCCTATAAACAAATGAGGGTTGTTACAAAAACAGCCTCATCCACATGTCATGGCACGTGATGAGGACTAAATTCCTCATACCGAGCTTCATCACCTACATCACAAAGCTTAACTAGTGAGCTTAAGGCTCAGTAAGTTAATCCATAATAATAAAATATTTATGAGACCTTTATGCATTTGCTGCTTTATAAAAAAAATGTAGTTTCAGTATCGTTCATTTTGTTTCCTTTCTTTCACTTAACAGTCAAGTTAACGTGTGTAATACCATCTAGGGGAGAGTAGGCACCATCTGGCCCAACCTCTTGGGAATGCCAAACTCAAACCTCGCCCAACATTTAACTATTTAAGTACATTTTGTTCATTTCTTTTCTTTTCTTTCACTTAACAGTCTAGCTAACGTGGGTAATACCGTCTAGTGGAGAGTAGGCACCATCTGGTCCAACCTCTTGGGATAGCCAAACTCAAACCCCGCCCAACATATAACTATTTAAGTACATTTCGTTCATTTCATTTCTTTCATTATTTGATCGTTGAAGGTACCACGAGAGAGAGTAGACACCATCTGGCCTCTCTCAAGGCAGTCTAACTCGAGCTCCTCCCTCAACGACCCATTGCATATTATCATGAAAATCATGCATGCAAATCATTTTCGTATTTTTCTTAAAACCATGATGCATGAACAATTAAAATGCATGAACATGTTAACATGCAATAAAATATACAATTCAAACATTGCAGGCATTCTGAACATGCATCTTTATTCTAACACCAATAATCAATCAATCATCAAACAAGGCACACAAACATATCCTCAAATAAATTGAGGTCGGTGTATTGT
>QAOC01030214.1:22092-46679 GCA_003255005.1 Begonia fuchsioides | reverse complement strand
TTTTGCTTGGCATTAAATATTTTCCAACATTTTATCATTCGTAAATGTTTCGAGGTTAGAAAGATAATATGGTGACGTTAATCATCTCCATTTGCTCTTCCATTTCTTTATTATTCACTTCTTTCTTATTCCTAATCAACTGCTAAAAATGTCCAGAATCAAAAACGATATTCCTCATTGACTGTTTAGAACATCCAGAATCGAAAACGAATCGACGATGGGAATCAATATTTCCAAGATCCGATTTTAAAATAAAATTGAATCAGCGGGCCTATTATAAGATTTAAATTTTGAAAAGTGGAAGATGGAGGGACAAAGAATACGAGGAATACGCGGCGACAAGTTAAGTTGTTAAGAATAGTCTAAGAACCACAGCTTTGTAAGACAAAGAATACATACGAATATTTTGTATAACATACAATGGATAAGATGTGGTCCGATTAATGTTCCCCAACGACAAAGACCAGACTAGTCTCCCCCACGTGGGAGTAAATGATTGGATGAATGAGCGATTTGTAAACGGTCAACGACTGGGAAGAACCAGCGACTTTCAAGGCGCTGACTGCGTTCAAAAGAGGTGACGAAGGCAGTGACACAACACAGAGAGAGGGAGCCATTTACATGTTGACACGTGTAGACCTCTAATTGAATCTGCATTTGAAACCTATAATATTTTAATTAAATAAATTTAATAATTCAACATTGTAATTTTTTATTTTACTCCTGTTAATACACGTCATTAGCTTTCACGAAAAGAGAAAAAAGTGACGAAAGAGAGAGAGAGGGTTTCTCTCTCTTCCAGCTGAATGGTTTCGAGATACGACTTCCACCTGAAATCCCACGTCTGTAAATTGGATGTCTATATATAGACTAGAGTATCCCCTCGTCTGTTTTCTGTGCTTGGGTCGACGAGCGGAGGAGGTGAATCAGAGCAAGAGAAAGAGAATCGGTTGGGTTGAACGGAATCCGATCGTCAAAGAAGCGGACCAAAAGCGAATAACAGGCGCTGCCCTCGACTTACCTCCAGGCTTCAGATTTCATCCCTCCGACGAAGAGTTGGTCGCTCACTATCTTTGTAGAAAGTGCCTCTCTCAATCAATATCTGTTCCGATTATCCAGGAAATCGATCTCTACAAGTTTCCTCCCTGGGAGCTCCCAGGTACTTCCACTTCTTTTTCATGTGATGCTTTTGAAAATCTGTTTCTGATCATTTTTCATAAAATTGGGGAAGCAGAAATTAGGGCTTTTAATGACCCGATTTCGTTTTTTGTTTCTTCTGATATGATTGACGTCGTAGATTCTTCTGATGTATGTTTTTCGAATCGCTTAATCGAAAGCGTGATGAATTCGGGTTTTCTATCACACCTAATTTGCTTAATTTCCAAATCAAAAGGTCGTACTCTTACTCCGCCTCCAGTTTGATTAATCCTTTTCTCTTTTCTTTATGCTGTGTAGAATTGGCACTTTACGGCGAGAAGGAGTGGTACTTTTTCTCCCCTCGAGACAGAAAGTACCCCAACGGTTCACGACCGAACAGGGCTGCAGGAACGGGAACTGGAAGGCTACAGGAGCCGACAAGCCCATTGGCCGACCTAAAACACTTGGAATCAAGAAAGCTTTGGTGTTCTACGCCGGGAAGGCACCAAGAGGAGTAAAGACGAATTGGATAATGCACGAATATCGACTAGCTAATGTCGACAGGTCTGCGGGAAAGAAAAACAACTTGAGGGTAATATCTAGTTTCTCTTCGTTCTGGAAAGAGGTGGTTTTGAATTCTTAAAATTGTCGGCAATGCAGCTGGATGATTGGGTGTTATGTCGGATATACAACAAGAAAGGAGTGATCGAGAAGCATCATCCAACTCAGAAAATGCCAGTTCAGAAGCTCACACTCCCACTGCATTCACCCGAAATCAGCGGCGATCAATTGTATATGGACATGTCAGATTCCATGCCGAGGTTGTCAACGGACTCGAGAGGGTCGGAGCTGGTTATGTCACCAGAATTAACGAGGGAAAAAGAGGTTCAAAGTGAAGCCAAATGGAGCGAATTAGACCAAGAACTTGCACTCGATTTCAATTACATCGATGGGTTCTCGGACGACCTGTTTGGGTCATCGAATTTTGCTTTCGAGTTGGACCAGCTAGCACCATTGCAGGATATGTTCTTCCAGTAGCGGCTGTAGATTACCAATTTCGATCAAATGGGAACTCAATCTGTGTCAGGGGTGGGAAGATAAGATATTTGTTCATCATCTTCTGCCTGCAGAACATCTTTCTCTCTCTTCAAGAGAGTCAAGTGAGAGATGGATGGCTGTTTTTTTTTCCTGTTCTCACAGGTCAAGATTGCTCCTCTTCTCCGATAATAGTCTCCATTGGATGGAATCCAGCTCCATTGCTGCGGAAGAAACTTATGAACCTTCAAAGTTCCTTCGCAAATGAGTTGCTCGTGAGAATAAGGGTTTTTAGGGTCGACACTTCATCCTTTGTGGACTGGCTTGCAATCGACAAGTCTGTGAAAGGATCCACAATCGATTCCTTCATGGATTTGTTCTAGCAAGGTTCAAAGTATTCCCAAATTTCCGTGGTAAAACGTCACGAAAACAGTCCCTCTTTGCATTTTTGCCTCAAGTTGAACAACAAGCTTACCCTATTCATATATTATTAGCTTTAAATAAAGATGACTAATGGGCAGGTCTAACCGAGCTCAGCCTGCGACAATAACCGAGCAGGGTCGGCCCGAAATGGACTGGCCAATATCTCTCGCTTCTACTCATCTTAGCCGAATACATCAACTCACCCGAACCATTGTTTAAAAATAAAATGAACTTCAGTGGAGCTAGAATCAACCCAACTCCTTGCTTAACATCTTGTTTGGTCTACTCCATTCATTGAACCAATTTTGTTTTGTTATATCCTCTCAATTTAATTATATTTACTAATGATNATTGAAGTTTAAACTCTCTTCTTTTCTGTATAAACACTTTGATGTTTGGACCCTATCTCTTCTTGGAATCTTCATTTCATCCTTTTGTTTTCTCTTCTAAATTTTATAAAATATTTTAACAATTATAAACAGTTTTTTTTGTGATCCAATTTTGTATTTTTGACCGAGTTTTTGGCTAGTTGTGATTTGGGCACGATTTCAACGGGTTTTGGATTGATTTTCTCGATTTGCACTCACAAAACGGCAACTGGACTGTGAACGTTAGTTTTGGGAAGAAATCGCACCGAAACCAGTCTCGACCCATGCTGACACCTACAAATGAGAGATAGGAGAGAGTGAGGAGTTAAAATTGTTTTAGGCAGAGAATAGCAGGGAGTTTAAACAGGGTTTGACGTTAAAAAACTGTCAAAAACTATAATAACGACGAGAAAAATCAAACTACACTGTAAGAACCTGGACCTATTAACCAGATAAAATTAAAAACTAGACCATTCACCTATTGTTTTATTGATCGATTGAAGGTACATATCAAAGTATGTTTGGATAGTTACTAGTGCGACGCTTATATGGTCAAGAGACTTATCTCATGTTGTTTCCGAAATATATTTCATACGAGAAGATGCGACCTTTACATCATCGTTTGTTCCATGCCTCGGTTGCCTTCTAAACTTAAAAGGGATAGTTTGTAACACCCAAAAACTCCAACCTTTATTATCGTATGTATTCAACGCATTTTGTTCGTAAAACATTCTTTTTACATAACATCGATCGTAAAACAAGCTATAACGGATTCATTTTTCTTTTTAAGACATTAACGTTCAACGAAAGTACTTCAGTAACGATTAGCGTAAACCTAAGAATTCGATGAAGCATATGCAAATAATTCCAAAAAAATATGCTATTTTTACTATATTATTTTGATATTTATGTTTCCCAATTATTATTTACGGCACGTTATTGCTAATTTCTTGGTATGTTTAGTTTGCTTCGTAATAATTGTTTATTTTGTAATTTTTTTTATTTATATTTTAAAAAATTTATAGTTTATTTAAAGACATCAACCCTGTAGCAATACAAAAATTTATGAATTAAACTTGAGTGTTCTTTTGCTCTTTGTGATGAACAAGATCTTCTTCCGTCTAAAAATCGAGAAATCAACTCGATAGTTTTGGTTCTAATCACAAGTTTAATCACAGGTTAACCTTCCTTATTTGACAACTTAGATTTCGTTGACTAGGTTCAATTGAGTTTAAGTTGTTGTTACTTGATTTCAAGGAAATTCAAGTATCTTTTTCAACATTGTTGTAAGGTTTTGGGTTTGATATATTCTTGGTTATCATCAATATTGTTTATCCTTGCTTTCATCTTTCTTTCTCTCCCTATATTTTTCCTTTAAGAGATCATATCTTAAATCTCTCTACGCGACACCTAAATTCTCAAATGTACCGCTTTCAACCCTTATCCAAGGTGGCTGCCCCATTACCATTGTGTTGCTTATTATCTTAAATCTATATGTGTTGGATGATTCCCGCATTGGCAACTCATGGAGTACGATTTCTTAAAACAATGAGTATAATAACTATATTTAGTCATGGGCTCCAAACAACACTTCTTTCTTACTTTATGTATCAGAGTGTCTATTTGCTTCATGAGATCTTATTTTAGATTCTAGCATGTATGAGTTCAATTTGGAACTGAGTATTTGGGATTTATAGAACCACTATGATTATAATGTGGATTTTGATATTTTATAAATGTTCACATCTTCTACTTCGAGTGAAACTTTGGGATAGGCGACCAGGCTATCTCTAAACATCAGGTTGGTCATTTTGGGATTCTGTTTATTGCACCTCCCAGTCGTAGCACACACAATCAACTATTTAAATGGGTTTAGAAGTATCAAGTATTCGGCTGGAAGCCACTATTGAAGTTTGGATAATTCAAAGCTTAATGAAGAATCAAACATGAAACCTTTGAAGAATAATAAAAAATGAAATTCTTGAACGAATAAATCAAAAGTGAAACTTAGGGAAGAATCAAGGTTTTTGTGTCTGTGACTAGCCCTAGTTTTGTCGTCTAGATTAGGTGGACTCTGACGATATCAGGAGACATTGTTGAAACATATGGCGCAGATTTCACTTCCGACCATTTTTATAAATTGAAATTAAAAGCTTTACATTCTGTCAAATCTATGTACAAGTATTTCTTACTTCAACATAGAGCCTACATTCGAACTGCTTGAGTGAGTCAAGTAATGAAAAAAATAACACGTTGAGTTTATTGAGTTTTTCAAACTGAGCCTGTCGAACTTAATCGAATTGAAACTGTCGAGCTTTTTAAATTTTTTTTACTCAAGCCAACTTGCAAACTTAAAGACGAGCCCGAGTCGAGCTTATCGAACCTAAATGACATGAGTCCAACGAGCCTAAGATACGTAAATAATTTCAATTTATATTTAAGTTTCTAAAATTTTTTGTATTATGTTATTGGAGGATTCGTAGGTGAAAATTTTCGCACTCCCCAATCTCAATTTATACATCACCAAAATAACTATGGCAACGATCATTGACGGTTACTGTGTTGCCAGTGGGAGAGAGAGAGATGGGTCGCCGTCTCTCTCTTTGATTCTTTGACAATTGATGAAGAGTCGAGGCTGCCAAGACTCACGAGAGCTAAGGCTGGATGTTCGCCTCTCTCGATAATAGCCGAACTCCTGAGACTCCCGAGCCCGCTGAAGATGCCGACCGACAAGCGCTCGAGACTCCAAACCTCCCGAAGAAGACGACGCAGACGAGGAGCTGCAAAGTTTTCGACGAAGGCAGCATCCGACGACTCACGATAAAGTACGATGACCGGCGATAACGAGTTGTCGCCGGCGAGGGGAGAATGAGAACGAGATTTGGGCTCGGGGAAGGGAGGGCGCAAAGGCTCGGGGGCTCGGGGATTTCAAATCTGGCTTGCTTGCTCGAGCTCTCGAGCCCGAGGATCAGACTCGGATCGCTACAATACCGAGCGAATGCCCGCTCTACTTCAACCTACACTAATTCCGTCAATAATATATTTAGGTTCACGTGTATACCAAAGTTCACAAATTTAAAGAAGAAAAGGGCGTTTCATTGGTCTTGAGGAGGGAAAGAAAAGTAAAAATAAATATTCTTAACCGGAAAGAATGATTGAAAATGGCTACTTGAATGAAGGAAAATCTGCTAATCACTTACCGTCCATACGGAAAGTTAATTAATGATTAACTTACCGTTTACCCAAGTAATAACTGAGACAATTCCTTTCAACAGTTAATGTTCACATGCCTTTAATTTAATCCTCTATTGTTTGTCAAACCTAAAGAGGGCGTAGAAGTGAAACATTCACTTTTCATTGTCTGCTTCAATGATCACGCTGGATTTAAAGAACACAAGTTACTTATGCTTCCAGTGTTGATGAATTACGGCAACTTCTGGTTTCAGTTTGAAAAAAAGGATCATCCATTAAAAAGATCAAAGTTCTTTGCATAAAAAATTGCTGTCACTCACACTAAGTCTTTCTCAGTAAATAACAGTAAACCTATAGGGGTGGGCGGATCCGATCCAATCCGACGATCAGATCGGATTCGGTCGGATCGGACCAGGTATTCGGTAGAATAATATGTAATTTGATCCGACGTTCGGATCGTTATCGGATCAGATTGGCTATCGGATTCGAAGCCAATCCGATCCAATCCGAACGTCAGATTCTCTAAATCCGATTAAATATCCCCAAATTTTTGAATTGGGGTTTTAAGCTTTCAATCGTGTATTCGTGTTTGCGCAATCTCGTCCCCTCATTCGCGACGACGAACAACCGACGACGAATAACCTCCGACGACGAACCCCGACGACGACGAACAGACGACGCACTCCAACAAAGTCAGAACGACGACCACCCGAGGCCCTCCGCTGCTTCTGCCTCCGCTGCATCTTTTGCCTCCGCTGCCTCTGCCTCCGGCCCTCATCCGCTGCATCCTCTGCCTCCAGCCCTCCGCTGCTTCTGCTTCTACCGACACTCTCGGAATTAATTAATTTAGGTATACAATATTTTTGTTTCATAATTGTTGAATTACATTTGATTGAATTGTGATTGAGATTTGAGAATGTATTATACAAATGTTAGAATTTTGATTGAATTATACAATTTTGTTAATTGTGATTGAATCCGGCTCGTGATTGATGGTTGAATCCGTGTTTCAACTTTGTTAATTGAGAATGTATTATTTGATTCAATCACATGTGATGTTTTGCTCATATCACCAATTTAATTGTGAATGATGGGCTTAAAGAGCATCAAGCTTCTATTAGTTGAGTACGGAGGGCGGTGAAGTACGTTAAATCCTCACCAGCACGTTTACTGAAGCTCAAAAGTTGCATTGACATGATGAGAATCACATTTAAGGGCAATGTGATATCTGATGTGCCTACTCGATGGAACTCGACATACCTTATGTTGGAAAAAGTTGAGAAGTATGCAGCTGCTTTCGACAAACTTGCAGAATCTGACACTCAGTTCTTAGCATATATGGGAGAAGAAGGACTTCTCACAGACGAAGATTGAGTGGATATTCGTCAATTTAGCAAATTCTTGGTAATTTTTTATGATTGGACGATTGCAATATCAGGTTCTTCGTATGTGACTTCCAACATGTACGTTAGTGAGGTATGTCGAATGAAGCTTAATATTCAAATGCACGTTGAGGGCAATGGCTAATGGCATGATTGCCAAATTCGACAAGTATTGGGGCGACGTTGAAAAAATTAATAAACTTATGTGGATTGCAGTTGTTTTGGATCCTTGATGCAAAGCAAATATGTTGAAACTTTGTTTGACCATTCTTATGGGCCACGAGCGGGGTCGGGAATATTATGAGGAAGTAAATGTTCTTTTGCGCCGACTTTACAGTGACTATAAGAGTTCAAGTGACGAACCATCGAGTTCGTCCACTGTTAGCGGACCACTACTGAAGGATCCTTTATTTTCTAGATTATACTCTGGGTCATCTTTTACCGAGTCCAGAATTAGTAGGTCTGAACTTGACGTCTACCTACACGATGCTGTAGAAGAGTTTTCTGATAATCTAGACCTTTTACTATGGTGGAAATTGAATTCTTATAAATTTCCGATTTTGAGTAGGATCGCCAAAGATGTGTTTATCGTTCCGGTTTCTACAGTGCTGTCTGAGTCAGCTTTTAGTTGTGGTGGTCGTGTTATTGACTCATTCCTCACTTCTCTGTTACCGAAAACAGTGGAGGCCCTTATATGCACTCAGAGTTGGATCCGTTATGAATCTGAAACTCTATTTTTTTCGGAGGTATTATAAGATTACAGAACGATTGACGAATGTATATTTCAAGTTTTCCACTACACGTTATTTGGTAATATTACTATTTATTAATGTTATATTAATAAATGTGTTTTATGTATTTTTTTTAGAAATTACGGAGAATGCAACCGAATGAGACGTTGAGCTGATTATTGACCTATAGTCAGCAAATTGTGATAGTTTTGTATATTTTACTTTATGTATTATGTTGAAACTTTAGCGTTGAGAACTGAGAGTATGAATTATTTTCGTATTTTGTATTCTGTATTCTGGAAACAGAATTGTTTTGGATTATGATTGTTTTGGAATTTGAATTATGATAGTTTGAGATTATTATTGATTTATTGTATTGGATTATGATTGTTTGAATTATTGATAGATTTAGATTGTTTTTACTTTTTAGTTATCGAATTTGGATCAGTTTTAGACTTTTAGTTATCGGATTTGGATCCCTCTTTCTCTGGAAAATACTCTTTGTCTCTGCCTCAGCCTCGGAAATTTGATGCTCAACTTGAGATTGACTGATCCGATCCTATCCGATAATTTGAAATGGATTCGGATCGGATCAGATTCAGATGAAGTTTTGGAGCCGATCCAATCGGATCGAAAACTCCAATCCGACAACATTCGGATTGGGTTAGATCGGCATCAATCCGATCCAATCCGATCGGTTGCCCACCCCTAGTAAACCAAGTACTGTCTCACTGTAGAAATAGGAAAGTAAAACGTCATTCTCAATTGAATCAACGTCATAGTTGAACCTACTTCATATCAACATAGACTGGATAAAACCACCCAAAAAACTATAAAAAAATACCAAAATATGATTGTCTTCTTCCTAAACCTTCGTCTTTCAACTTTCATGGGGCTCCCCAGCTTTCAAATCCAATGTCGTTATGTTTTCTTGAAGGAGCAGATGCAGGAATAGGTAGTCTTCGTGGGAAAAACCCAGAAAAATGACCAGAGAGCTTAGGATTCGACATAATCTTGAAAATGTGGGTGGTTCTCGAGCCATTACAATGTCCAAAAACGAAGAAAAAGAAGAAATACAGCATTATAAGCAGAATTAGAGCTCTTTTGCAGATGCCCATACCGGAAAAAGAGTCAAGTGCAAAAGAAAGCGAGGTTGGCCAATGAAGTTAGGGTTTCTTCCTGCTTTCAGAAGAAAAGAAAACATACGCAAACAAAGCACTGGCGTTGCTGCTTGACGATCTCGGAGTTGAGTTAGAGCCGAAATAAATACAACAAATGAAAGTCTGCGCAGAAAAAGAAAGAGAATTCGAAATATAACTTGAGAAGTGAAACTGAGCGGAGAAAAGTGAAAAATAACACCAGACTAGACTCTGGTCATAACCTATTAATATCATCAAAGTTTATATGTTTTGTCAGGAGGGTGTAAGAGTGGTAAATGTCTTAGTTTGAAAAAGTGTCGTTTTGTGTTATATATAAGTATTATTCTTTATCTTATTAAGTATAATGCATTTTAGATTATAAATTCAAAGATAAATTAGTAAAAACGATGCTAGTCCAGAGAAGATACTTCTAGGTTGAGAATATTGGGAGACATTATATATTTATATAATATTATATTAGAATTTGATTAATAAATAATAAAATATGAAATAGTTGCAGTTTTGATAGAGAAATTCAAACAAAATGACAGAAGCGAAAGAAGGGTTTGTGATGTCATGTTTTGGTAAGATGTCCCAGTTCTCATTAATGGCGGGCTATTAAACTGCAAAACATTATTTTTTATAAACCCTAGAACAAGAAGCACTGGCTCTGTCGCCTCAGTACCTTTTGTAGCCACTAATTCCTCTTTCTTTCTCTCTCTAAAAGACTACAAGCCTTCGCCCATTCCCCTAATCGAATGGTCCGCACATACAGTGTCGTTGGCACGAACAGTGAGCAAACAAATCCCAGGCCTACCGCTCTTGTTTCAGCTTTCATTTCTTATGATTCCAACGCCATTTTCGTTCCTTTCTAAAGCTTAAATGCTCTTATGCGGCCTTTTATCCACACAGGGTACGCATAAATACTTCAGTTTTCCGTTTTTTTTAAGAGAGATGTCTTATCTGCACTCTTATGACGTGGGCCATGCAATTTTTGTTAATCCTGGTCAAGAAATTCAATGCTTTTGGCAGTGACAGATATTTTTCTGAAGGGGACCCATCTCTCTCTTCTAATAATTTAGCTCTCTCAGTTCATTATCCACCTTACCCCACCACAGGCCAATCTGCCTCTCTTTATTTTTATATATATATATATATAAATTTATTTGTTACTCATATATATATATAGGTGACACGACGTTAATATGTCAAATATTAATCATTAGATATGCAAAATGTTCATCGAAATTTGAAACCATTTAAGACATTACAAAAACTTTTAGCCTATTAAAATTTGAAATTTAGCTTAATTAATTAGTTTATTCTCTTATCATATTTTCGTATTATATTTTTTGATATATGCTTTATGATTAAGTTTGTTCCAATAAACTTAATAAATAAAAATAAAAATAATTATTTATTATTTAAATTGATTTAATCATACGACCATATATTAAGATGTTTAATAAAAAAAATATGATAAAAAAGTAAATTTAAACTAATTTTATTTATAATGTCAGCTACTCGGGCATTACGACCCAAAGGTGACCCACAAAAGATTGAGAAATAGTCCAACCCAAGCTGAATCAATCTGTCCGACAATTAGTAAAACAATAAAACAAATAACAGCGTAAGATTTAATTAAATTAAATTCAAGTCCAATTCACCATCACCTAATATACATTGAGATAGCAACAAGTTTCCAAGTGTGGCTAAATTCCCAAAATAATCATAAAACTAGAAAATCAACATTAAATTAACGCACAAATATAGCAATAAAATAATTGTATGAATTTAATTCTTCAAAGGCGATTTATGGTTACCTTGATTTCTTGAAAGGTGGAGTGAATTGAGTAGCTCAGTTGGAAATTAATTATATTCTTAATAACCAATAAATAAAATAAAAAATTGCAATTTTTGATTCCATGACAGGGAAGAGCTTATTCGAAGAGAGGCATTGCATTTTTTGTCCTATAACGTTGTTAATGTAGGGTAAAAATTTCAAGTCATTCAAATAATATTTAGTTAGTAAAAATCTTAATTAAAAAAAATTTGTGTAGACAACTCGACCCTCATGTATCCGTGTGCCATGGTATAACATGCTTTTTCAGAAACTCAAGATTTAGATTGCCTATTTATTGAAAACTTAGAGTTTTTTTTTTTTGTAACTTTGATGCTAAATTTAAAAAAAAATTATAACTATTTTTTTATCAAAATTTAAACAATATATTTATTTAATGGGAATGAACAAACGAGACTGTCCGGTTATAGATGCATACAAACTGTGAGACAAGACTACAACGTCAATATTAATTTGTAATTGGCCTATAGAGCAAGATGCAAAGCGAAAAAACTAAATGAAGATTGTCGCATAGAACAATACAAACAATTATAGTCTTATGCAGAGGAGATTCGACAGATCAATTTTGATAGTACTTTCGAACTTCGTTTGGAAAGGATGATTGAGACGTCAAAACCTACATTTGGAAGAGAGTATGCGTGTTACAGAGCCTGCAAAGAAGGATTGTTCGCTGAAAGTAGACTAGTAATTTGTTTGGATGAGTGTCATCTTAAGGGCGAGTGTCTCGGTCATCTACTATCTGCAGTTGGGGTTAATGGACACGAGTGCATCTATCCAATTGTTGAAAGTGAATGCACCGACTCGTGGGATTGGTTTGTAAAACTCCTTGGATGGACATTCATGTTCGATCAACAAAAGCGTCTAATTGACATTCTGTGGTGTAATTTTCCTACTGCTGAGGTTTGCTTTGTGTACGTCACATGTGTGCTAACTTTAAAAATACGTTCCGTGAAAAGATATATAAGGATTTAATGATGGTTGCATCTTGTTCCACAATGTCATTTGATTTTGAAAAGAAGATGAGGAGATTATCAGTCATTACAATGCAGCAACCTTTTAGCTTCGAAAAACAAAACTAGAGTACTAATCGAAACATGCATTCTGCCATGACTCAAGACAAACCCATCATCACTATGCTAAAAATGATAAGGAAGATGATGACGACTTAGATATATGAAAGACATGAGACCACGCAAGAAGACACCGGCCTTCTAAGTCCCAACTTACATGAGAAAGTTAAAAACTTGATCACTCTTGCAAAGAACTGGGCTCCATTACCTGCTGGAGGAGATCTGTTTGAGGTCAGTGAACCCAGTGTGAGGTGAGATGTATAGTAGACTTGAGTAAACAAACATGTTTATTGTTTATGTGGGGGAACATCGATGAAGTTGTGCATCCATATTACCACAGAGAAACATACTTGAAAATGTATTCTCATTTATGTTAATATACATATATACAATGCGTTATTGATTAATTGAGAATAGAATTATATTTTATGATGTTATTTTATTCATTTTATGGGCCAATGATCAGGCAACGCAATTATCTCATAATCTCAACTAGTATTCACAAGGAAACCGATTAAAAAAGATACAAAGAAATGTACAGGCTCAAGTGTAAACCCATCTTTCAACTTTGAGTATGCTGATAAGAACAAGCAGCTTCAAAATAATATACAACATTCAGCTTGCCTCCCTAAAACCCACAGAACAATCTTCTCTTCAAATATCGCAAAAAAAAATAGAGAGATTTCGAACAACTTCTAGATTCGGACGGGAAATCCATAGTTGTGAAAGGTCCTAATGATTCCGTCCGATCCAGCCGTCACAAAAATGAGGCCCCATGTATCAGGAGTAGGGGCACCAAGATTCCCGTTCTCCTCGGGCGACCCTAAACTCGGCAGAGGAAGCTTCTCTTCCGGCCAAGTGGCCGAGGCCTTGTCTAGGTTAAACCAACTGCCAAGAAAGAAAGTGTCAGAGTCTCTCGAGCTTGACATAGTCTGCGGTCCATCTCGAAAGCTATCGATGCTCCTCAGCTCGGTTCCCCTGCCAGACCATGAAGCGGCAACCGACACACCCTCAGAAAAGAAATGCTCGTAAGACTGCACGGATTTTGGCTCTTTCAACGCCGGAAGAAAGGAGATTCCATTGTAGCCCCATACATAAACATGGGAATCTTCCCCGACAGAGACTATGTGTTTCCCACTAGATGTAAAGGAGGCAGACATTTGACTACCTGACTTTTGGGGGCCTGCAGGGATTTAGAAACAGCCATTAGCAATCAAATATGATGTTAGAACTATCTACGTAAATTATAATACCCGATTATTATTCGAATCAAACGATTTTGAATGTTCGTGGAATATTCTTCTCAATATGCAAAAGATTTAATTTATCCAATCATAAACAACATACTAAACAATTTGTAGATGGATAGATGGTTAATGATTTTGTTACCTTTGTATTTCTGAACCATTTTAAGGCCATCAAAGTCGTATATGCGTAGTTTTGAGTCTTCAGACGTTATCATCACTCTTTGAAAGCTTTCGCGAGAAAACTGTCATCAGGTAGTCAGGTGAGACACAGATATGAATTGAACTTTACCAATAAAAAAGCAAAGAACCGCGATAAAAACCTGAATGCCGGTAATTCTTTTTCTTGAAGCTTTCTTTCTGCCTTCGATGTGTATCTCAGCAGTGAGCCGGCAATGTTCACCTATACCACTCCAAAATCAGTTCATTGCCACCCAATTTTGAGAGAGAGAGAGAGAGAGAGTTGTGATAGAAGCTAATACCTGATGCTTCGTAAAAACGGCAGGTGCCTAAAACCGAGCCGACTACGAATCCCTGGGTGAATGCAATGAACAAAGGGTCAATATATTTAATTAAGAAAAGATGAAAGAAACAAATTAGGCTCTATAATGGGTAATCAGATTCATACTTTGCCATTTGGTTGGTAAGATATAGCAGTGATTATGTCTCGAGCCTCGGCCCAGTCAACAACTCGTTTCTCCGACACGCCCCATATCCTTACTTTTCCATCGATGGAACCACTTATAAAATAATTCTCATCGACCGGGTTGAATTGGATGCACGTTACTAATTTCAATCCAAATAAAAAAAAATTAGTCCAATTGCAATAAGAACTTTCTTAATTATAAGTTCTTCAGCACTAAACCAAACCTATACACAAGATATTTGCCCAAACAGAAGCAGTTTTACATGAGTTTTATTTGCGTAAGTTCATATCAAACTTGATGAAATTTACCATAGTTCTGGTGATGGAATACTGCTAAGCATCTGTCACAACCAAATTGCCATAGCCGAACTGTTTTATCCATTGAAGAAGAAAGAAGGCACTGCAGGGCACAAATTTCAGTTAGTTTTAAATCCATTGCAGTAAAAATTAACCTCTTCAAGTGCATGAAATTAGGGCTTGACTCACATTGGAGTTGGACCAAGCAAGGTCCAAAACATCACTGGAATGACCCCGAAACTCGTGAATTGGCGACTCTTCGATCCGAAAAAGCTTCTTCGGAAGGAGAAGAGTAGCCCAGCCTGAGGATTTCGACTTCCCTTGTCTCGATTTCTCATCGATCTCGCTTTCGTTTATCGAACACTTGCTCGAAGAATCGACGAGGGTAACACGCCAAATTCGAACAACTCCATCTTCGCCTCCACTGGCTAGATATTGACCATCTGGACTGAACTTCATTGCCCAAATGAAGCCTTGATGAGCTTGAAACTCCTGTCTGGAATACAATGCAGTGAGTTCCATGAACTTCTGCTTGCTTTGCCTCACCTTAATTCGACCGGAGTTTCGGGGGATCGTCTTTGACGCTTGTTCCTTCCTCTGCTTCAATAAGAATCTCCACCATCTCTTAGTTCTTCTGCTATCGTCGAAATTCTCACAATTACTCACATCAGCCTCGGCTGCACTGCTTGAACACTCCTCGTCGGAAGGTTTTCGATTTGAACTGCTTTTTTCACCGGAATCCCTTGCCGGAGAGTCGTCCATGTCGGAGCTCCGGACGGCTCCACTGATCTCCGTGAGCCGATCCAGCGCATTGGCTCTGATATCTTGCTCAAAGGCAATTGAAGAAACGAAATCGGTGAAACCCATTCCAGATAAGAAGCTCTCTCTTCTTTTCGTAACACTTTGAGGCGCATTTCTCCAGATTTCGTAGTCCGAGTCTTCTTCAGAGACCAAGAATTCGGAGGTGTCGAAAAAGACGTCATTTTCTTCCCTATTAGAGGTCACCATGTTTGTTCCTCGGGAGAATATTCCACATCAAACACCGATTTTCTCACACCTTTCTGTCCGCTCTGATGGCGATTAATCAGTTCTTCCTGTGGCTTTCTTTAACCTGATCAATTCCATGGAAATACAGAATTTAGACAAAGAAAACCACTGATCTAGAGAAAATTGAGACGAAGAAAAACACCGCAATAATCAAACTGAGCAAAATCTTCAGTCCTAGGACTAACCCTCGATTTTTAAGCAAGTTGACAGCGAAATTCAGAAGTATCTCGAAGCAACATTCAGGAAGTCAAACATCTTCAACTATGGGGGCTTTAGATCCAGACCGACGTGCATTGGAGAAAATGGTTGGGGAAGGAGAGGCCAATCCTCAATTTTCGCTGGTTTTTATTGCTGAATTTCAATTCGAGGCGAATGTAGGGCTCCTAGATCTGGATTTCAGTGGACCGAAAAACCTAAACTCCGCAATGGATCCGCTCGAAAATTTCTCTTTCTGAAAACCCAACAATTATCAATGGCGATGCGCGAATAAAAATGTTCGAAGAACCTCAGACAGATTTCCGATAAAACCCCAAAACAGAAAATTTACTAGAGATCGAGAAAAAATAAACTGGTACTTTAGCGGCGAGAAGATAAATGCGAAAAGTGGAGCTGGTTGGGTGATTATGGGAGCTTTTTTCTAGAGTTTCCAAAAGCATTAATGGCGAATCACAACAGCATAAAGAAAGAAATTGAAAACGAAGAAGCAGACAGGCTGTCTAGGAGGCCTCTGATCTGATGCTAGTAGTACTACTTGAGTAGCCACCACCATTAAAACCACCTAATTAGCTAGTCGGAGGAGAGAGAAACAGATCGATCGGCTGGGGAAGAGAGCAAAGCTTAGGATGTTATCTGTTAAGTGAAAGCGATTAGTAGGAACAGAGAAGAGGCCCCACTACAGCCATTTTAACCCATTTCTGCAACTTCGAAGAGACTGTCAATGGCGGACCTGCAAGCTCTGGTCTAACCCAATTCACCATCTTTGTTTGAATATTCCGGGTTTGTTCCTGAAGATCGAGAACGATACTTCACTGCATTGCCAACTATCAATTGTTTCTTGGAGAGAGAAGCCTAGAGAGAGAAATAGGTTCTTCTAGTTGGCCAAATTTGGCTTCTTGTTATTTGAGAAAATGTTAACACCACGTATAGATCCAATCCGGACGCCATTAATGGAGCTCGCATCCATAGTTTTGCATATAAAACCAAGAAAACTAGAACAGAAATAATTGCTTATATAAATCCAAACAGAAAGAAAATAAAAAACATAACGCTTTCATCTTTGACATCTTTATTGTCGCTATCTTCACTCTTTCACTCATGTCATGCCCATCATCATCAACAAATCCTCATTTTTTTCTCCATTATTTATTTAATATTGACCCAAATTTCTGGATAATTCTACAGATATTTTTAAAAAAATACCTTTTTATTAAAAAAACAGTAATTATTGAGAAAGAACACAGGATAGAAACTGAAGAACTTGAATGTTTTTTTTAAATATTTCTACATCGTGGTTGCATTATTTCTAATTATGCACCGTTTTTAATCTTCTAACTATTTAAATTGATAATACTAAAAAATTAAGGAAATGTTAGGTGTATAATTGTCATTAGAATCCCACTAATTGGATGCGTTATGAGGAAAGACTCTCATAGTGGCCATTTAACAAAGAAAATAAAAAACTAATATCTTCTGGATCAAGAATTAAATAAATAATAAATAAAATGTCTGACAACTAACGAAATAAATGTTGTCAGAACAATTAAAAATGACAAAAAGTTCAACGAAAATGTAATTTTTCTTATCGAAGTTTACAACATAAATTATAAAATTGATATCTACCTTCTTGGGCCAAGAAATTGGGAGGATAATGTATGAAAATATTGAAAACAAATAGCCATCGGAGACGTACCGGAGTTGTTTAATTTTCTGAGGAACACAAACAGAAAGAAGAGAGATGATCTCTTCATAGACAAGAAGAGGATTCAAAGGCTAAATAACAAAAAAATCACGTCAAATCCAAGAAAGTCAGGAAGAAAACGGCTGATAGAACGACTGGAGAGTGGAGAATCTCACTGTATGAAGCGACCATTACAACCAAGAGAGGAAGAAAGAAAGCAGATTCAATTTTAGTTGAAACAGTAGAGAGAGAGATTGTCTAGAGAGAGAGAGATGGAAGAACTGACCTTCAACAACAATGGCGATATCCATTATGTTCCTTGCTTCGAACAAAAACTAAGCCAATCCCATCTCAAGGGCAAACCCCACCTCCCCGTAATTATCTTCCCAGACTTATATATATAGAGTAGCAGAGATGGAGAGAGAAAGAAGATAGAGAGAGAAAGATAGAAGAGGGTTTGGAAGAACGATATAATTTAGGTAAAAAGGCAGATTATTCAGTGATTGCATGGCTCTCTCTCTCTCTCTCCCCCTAGCTGTTGTCTGTAAATGTTAGTGTTAGAGTTACAAGACATATCTCCGCTCAATCTTCTCTCGATTTTCCCCTCATTCAAAGCCGAAAGCCTGCACCCCTCTTCTCTTTGTTTATTTATTTATTTTGTTCTCCTTTTATCAACAATTTAAATGTATAATTGTCATTTTTTTATCTTATTTTGAAAAAAATAGACTTAACCCTTTGTTCTTTAGTAGAAGAATAGATTATAAAGGATCAAATAATCTCTTTTATTTATTTTTTATTTTTATGAATTTGGAAAGCATGTTTAGAGAAACATTATGAATAAATCATTGACTTAGGGAAAAGCATGTTTTTATCTTAAGTTGCTCTTCTGGTCGGTCATATTCCCTAGATAAACATTAAATATTAAACCTTCTCATTGATTCCCTAAGATCCCATTGCGAGCTTAGAAAATAATAAATATATTGTTAAAAAATAATTCAGATAAGTATTAGTCATCATTACACTAGATAATAATTGTAAGGTAAAATATAACGAAAGTGTAATTGGGTAAGTAATCTAGGGAATTGAAAAAATAGTTTAATTACATTTAATAAAAATAATAATTAAGACCCTACCCACATGCCCTCTTGTAGGACACCATCTGGCTTTTTGCTTGGGATTTTGACTTGGAATTTCCCTTGTTTTCTACGCCGTTCACCACCATTTCAGGGCATCCCCGAGTGCTTATCTCAGCCCTTTGGCAATGGTGGCTGGCCGGCCCCATTGACAACTATTTTATTTCTTTATTTATTTTAATAAATCTCTTCTCTGGCATTCAGGTTTTGTTGGAGATTCTCAGCTAAGTCTTTCCCTAATCACGATTAATTTTTGACCAATTTAAATATTCTTTCGAGATTACGAAGATTTTATGAGTAGTTTATGGGAGTTAGACATGTGGATCAAATATTCAGCCTATTTGATTCCCGATTCTACTTTTCAGTTTGATTTGCTCCGAATTCGGGAAGTATAATAGCATTAATAAATTGAAATAATGAGATGTATATGTGGTATAATCGAATAATTAATAATATTTACAAATTCTTATTTAATTCCAACTAATTATGACCATTTCCTTTGATACATTTGCTAATCTGGTTCCATAATTGATTTAGAGAATAAGAATGACGAGAAGAGATGATCCTGGTTGCCATGTCTCTTTCATGTATGGACAAGTTCTAGCTTTTCTTCTTCATGGCTTGCTTAATATTTTAATGAAGTGAGATATTGAAATAAATTATTAATTTAAAACAATAATAATCATACCACTACTTTATTAGTGGGAGATGCTTTACCTTTTTGTTGTCTAATAAAATCCACGAACGTGCTATATGACTTCACGTGGTTAAAAAAAGTATTATGATCCCAAATTACAAAAGTTATAATAAATATTAGTAAAAAAACAAGATATATATTACCATATGCACAAACATCATAATACAATGGTAAAACTAAAGTGAAAATGTTACGACACATACTAATGTGCTTCAATAGCATATATCTAAAATAAATAAAACAAAGGGTCATTAATTAATGAAACCTCGTAATTTACTTATACCGACAAATCAAACTCTATAGTAATAGGAACATGTATAATTAATAGAAATGATCAATTGTGTGTTACACGATAAAACTCAATTTCGAGTAATCATATGCTATGTACTCAATTTCGAGTCATAATTCAAAAATCCAAATCTTTCCGTCCAACCTTAATTTTTTAATTCCATAATGAAAACTAATGTGAAACCGAGATTTTATTTTCTTGAAAAATGACACTAACTAACCTTGATTTGCTTTGCTTGTATGGAAATCCTAAGCTACCTCAAATTGCATGATAAAACTCAAATTTAATTGCAAAATGTAAATTAACTCATCGTATTTAACTATTGTCAATTTACCCATTCTAATTTAAGCAATGAGTATGTTTGAACGAGGATTATCAAAATGTTCAATTCGGATAGCAAAATTGATGTCAAAGACAAAATCAACGAAAATGATGAGACGAAGAAAATAAAGTTAAACTTAACTGAACTAGCAAAACAGTCAGCTAAAATCGTGACCTCACGATATCTAATTTTAAAGTCTTTATTGATAAGAAAAAATTTAATAAATTATATTCTTTACTTGTAAATTTATATTGACCTAAAAAAATAAAGTAAATGATTGTGGAAAGACATTTTTTGAAATAACATGCAACATTCTATTTAATTTATTTTGTATGATTAAGTAAGAGTATGTCACATAAAAATGTGACATCATCCATCCCATCATGGCATGTCACGTTAATGAGGGCACGCCGTGGAAATCTTTAGTGAATTAAATAAAGACAAAAGATGATGTGTGACGTTCATAAATTGGTGGGAAAGATGTGAGGTCAATGTTTCCGAACAATGAACAGTGACTTTCACCTTTTGTGGTCCAATAGTTGCATTTAAAATACATGTCTTTTTTTTAATATTATGTTTTTTGAAATAATATTATTTTGTTTAATAAAATAATAATTCTAACACCTTTTAGAAAATCTCTCAAACAGCTGTACCTGAAATGAAAATGAAAGATATTATTTTAAAATCTTATATTTTATATTTTATCATATGATTCCGCGTTACTTTTATTCATTTTGGTCCACTTTTTTTAATGTCACATGTACATCCAAATCTCTTCACCTACACTAGTTGTTATACTCGGCTTGATTTGTGATTGATTCAATGGGTTATCTTTTCGCTTTTTGGAGTCATTTTTTAAGACTCTTAATTGGGGTTCGATTCGATGCACGTCTTCCTTTATCGACTATGTGTTTTTTCATCCCTATTTCCTACCAATTCGGGTTTCTTTATTTGCATATTTTACCATTTTATTTTAACTTATTGTTATAAATTGACCGATATAACACGTCAAATTCAGTCAATTCCTCTATAATCATATGTTTTTGGTGAAGGTCGACCTAAAAGTGAGAAAACGGTTGATTATAGTTGGTCATTGTCATCCCGCCCTTGCAAGTGCTTCAAATCAAGATCAAGATTCGAGATCGAGATCGAGTTAGTGTAATCTCCTCATGTTCAAATACAATTAAACTAAATTTAGATCTTAGTTGCCATACAATGAGTCTCCTAGGCTAATTGTTCAATGCGTGACAAGGTGAAGCGTGAAAAAGATCTATTATTCTCGTTACTTATGTATACAAAATTTTTATTATTTTATTTTAATTTTCTAAAAGAGGCTTTGTTTTCGAACATTCTCTTAAATAATTAATAAGTGAGTAAGTTATTTGTTTGGTCTTAGTTGAGTTTATTTAATTCGATATTAATTTGTGGTGGCGTGGAGGAAGATGGTTCACATATCTATGATTAGGTTATTTATTTCCAAAAAAAGAAATATAATTTAAGTAGAGAACAAAGTGCAATATAATATTGAAAATCAATATTCAACTCTTTATATGAGAAAAGATTATAATTAAATTTAAGGCAGAAACATTTATTTAATATTCCACAATATAATATAAAATCAAATTATGAACGATAATAAAAATTAGAGCAAGTACATTGTTGTCCCTCTAATATTCCACAAACATATATACACGTTTGCAGTATTCATTGCATCTGTCTTGTTGTCTAATATTAAATAACAATCTTAAAATAAGAAAAGGTTTGAGATAAACTCTTACGGCAAATCCAAACTAACACTAGTGTTTTTTTAGTCAAGTTGACCTGAGAAAATTAATTAATTAATCAATTAATTGATTAGTTTATTAATCATTTAATTTTGGTGATTTATCCTCTACCAAACTTGCTAGCAAGTCCTACCCCTTCTAATTTATGCTCTCATTCAATATCTTCAAATGGTTGGTTTGAAAAAAAAAATAGTTGCACTACTAGTTCTAGTTGGCTTAATTTTTTACTATTAATACTTATTAAATGGATTTAATTATTTATCTTATTCAACATGCCACGTATAATAGTGACCGTTTAAATTTGGTGAAATTCTTTTAGAACGATGGACCATAATTCTTGATTTTTTTATCGAACTTGTTCGATTTCATCACAAGAAAAATCTATAACCCTAGTTGTCATTGTGATTTCTTTTAAAAAATGAGACAACTCGGATGAATTTTATAACCCTAGTTGATTTTTTTTAGGTTGCATTAGAAGCTTAAGTATGCTCGTAGAGGTTTTGAATTTTGCTTGATTCCAAAGTTATGAGCTGCACAAGATGAAAAAAATAAGAGAGACCATCAACGGATAATTATTATTTTTTTTTTTGCAAAACTTTCGAGCAACATAAGGAGAGTTAGTTGAGGAAGATGTGGATACGCGCGATTGGTTTGGTCGATAGTTATCCGACTAAATGTGGCAGAGGTTACATGTGGTTAGACCCCAAAAAAGGATGACATAAAGTGATAATTATTTACATAAACTATAAGCAAAAAAGCTACATGTAATAACTAAAATGATCGACACATTTATTTCTTAAGTATCCTTTTGAAAATATAAAAAATATATTTAGAGATAATAATAACATTTTAAAATGTGTAAAAGTAGATCGAATTATGATGTAATTCACCTGTCAAAGTAATGAAACGAGAACCACCCCTTTTGAAAGCTTCATTTTTAATTTGTCTGTGTAAAGTTGTTTATTCCATTAGCGTGTTAAAGATTTTAAAGCTTCATTTAAAAGCCTATGTACATGCAACTTTAGTTTTAATTTTAAATAGCTTTATAATTTCTATTTTTTAAGTAGTTTCAAGCCTTCCAACTAACTTCAAATTTTTTGGAGGAAATCAGTCTAATGAACAAGAGAATCAAGCATGATTGGCTTCAGAAAACAATATTATATGTTAAAATATTGTTATTAGCACTAATAAGTTTCTCAATTAGGGTGGGAGGTGTTCAAATTCGAACAGGATTAGAACCGGAACATTTGGTCAAGTTCTAGTTTGTTATGCACATCCATCGGTTTTTAACGGTCTTCTACTATGCATAATATTGTTTTCTAGTTTAATGTTGTAAATTCATTAAATATGGACCAGATTGTCGAGAAATATTCATTTAAATTCATTGTTTTTGTCATTATATTCTAATTTTTCTTATTGAAAATTTCATATAAGCTAATATAAGTCTATAACCTATTAGACTATTAGGCTTGATTGGACGGTATTATTTCAACTTATAAAGTTTATGATTTTTTTAATTTTAATTTATTTTTTAAAAATATTTATTAATCATACCTAAATTGGAACCGAAGATATGTTCCAAATTCATGTTTCTAATGATTCGATTCTTATACTTAAAATCTGTAACTAAATTTTTTTAGTCTGTTCTCATTTAAAAGAAAAATGTAGACCTACGCATACCATGAACAACTCTAAGTAGGGTTGTGTCAGTTATCTAGCACTATGCTTTGGTGCTGGGTGAATTTATTAATATAACATGTATCACTTGTTCATAAATCAAGTACAATTAAAGAAATAGTCCGCACGGGCATAGCTCAATTGACTCAAATATGATAGATTAAGTACAAGAGTTTAGGTTCGACGTCTGCGCTGTTCTACTGTGGGAGTTGTTACTCCCAATGTTGGGGTAGCTCCTTGGGATATCAGGTAAAAACCTTATATTTTTGGGCCGCTGAATCACCGTGATTTAGCCCCCTCACAAACTGTCGGGCCGGAGTGTATGGGCCTTGGGGGAGAGGAATTTTACCTTTTGAGTACAAGTATAATTAAAATGTATGTATGAATTGCTTTCATACTAGATCATACTCTAAGCAAGTATGTTTCTGAATTAGGGTATTCAACAAACAAAACCCTAAAAAAGTAATATTAGGACAACGTAGTAGTAATTTGAAAGAAAACTTTCAAAGCTCCAATGCATCATATTTCATGTAAATTGCATACACCAACGATTGCAGCTTGACGATGTTGCTCGTCATCTTTGTTGTTCTTCTCGTGTAAGTTGATAGGTTAGAGTTTTCGTTTGGACCATGCAACAAGTCTCCTTAGTAATTAACATCTGAAAATCCGGTTACCTCATTTGCTCCCCACTTATTGTTCTTTGTAAATTGGAGCACAAAATTATGTGTGGCTACACTTGAAAATAGTATCAATAGATTTCTTCATAGAAAACATAACGTTTCTAAGTGTTCTCATTACACTACTGTCTGTTTTATGCTAGAGTTACTCTCACAAGTTTATTATTGAATTTATAGTTCAAAACGCATTGTATTAAGTAGAGAGAAGAATACTAATTATATACAGAATAAATATTACTTTTTTAACTGACAATTCAAGTATATAACTATTAGAAATATTATAGAGATTTGTTCAATGAAAGCTATTGCGGTGGAATGCAAGCCACTTATTTATTTTAGAAATGGCCCATTATTAGAATGCAGGCTCCAAGAGACATGTACTCTCAACCTAGAAACATGTTTTAAAGAGCAATAAAGGAACAATCATGCTATGTTTGGAATCCCGACTTGTTGGCCAAAAATTAGAGACGTTTCAAGTTATATAACCCCTTGTATGTTGTGGAGGATATTAATTCTTCACCTAAATTCGATTTCGACCA